>JAODUG010075934.1:0-33735 GCA_027564795.1 Aphredoderus sayanus
TGTGTGTGTGTGTGTGTGTGTGTGTGGAGGGAGGGGGGGGTGGTTAAACCTTTCAATTGTACTTTGTAACTTAGTAACCAGAGTTTTATGTGGCACACACTGAGACACCAGTCAAATCACATATTGGACAGGGGAGCACAAGTAAGATAGATTTAAACAGCCAGGATATAGAGTACATACAAAAACCCGGTAAGCTCTTTTGATAGATGTTTTGTTTTTGCCATATGTATCTTTAGCCTGATAATAGTTTGGGGTTGTTTATATGTCTAATTTATTAATTCCTTAATTTCAGTTATACAAATGTTTTCTATAATCAGATTACATTGTGTGTATTTATAACTTTGACCAGATGAGAAAGAAAAAAGTGAGTGGTTATATTTATTTATTTATTTTGCACTCACACAAAACTGTATACAACTGAGATAATAGGGGAAAAAAAGTCAGTGATGTGTCAGGAGAGGTCATGAAACCTTTACCAGTGACTTTCTTACTTTTTTTTCTTAAAGGCTACTTGATAATGGAAAAACAATGAAATCTAATGACTTCCATCACTCAAGCAGCCTTCCAAACATCCTGGATACATACTTGCCTACTAATGCTAAAAAGGTATCCTATACAAAACCAGCATGTGCACAACTGAAATTCAAAATGAACTTGACTTGCATTGTTTGCTTGAAAATGAACTGGAATGAGAGAACATAAACCTACAGTAATCAACCATGTTTAAATAAGCATGTCAGCATTTTATTTGTTTTATTTGAGATGGACATCTCATGTGGTTTGAGTAACAAGTAGCTACTGACACAAACCATCCTAAACACACATCACACAGAGGTCCTATTGTGGCATACGGTTTTATTGGACTGAGGTCATGGTAGAGTAGTACTGTGTGTACCAAGACATATTCAGACCTCTTGGTATCTGTGAAGATATTATTGACTACCTCAGTGAGCAGAGGTTGTATACTTATTTGGCATGTGTTGTATAAATCCTTTATTTTGTCTAATATGGTCCTTTTCCTTACTTCTCATACATCTTGTACATTGCATTCCAATCTTAACAAGTATATAGCACAGCCTTTATATGCATGTCTTGGGGACAAGAAATGTCCCAATAAGCCTATATGAGTCCAAGATAACTAACAGAACCAAACAGACCTGCTTGTATTCCAGTCAATGGAATTTGAATAAGCAGGTGCCAACTATTGAAACGGTCGTCTTGGTTACAAGTCAAAAACACTTTCCTCAGTATGCCCGTGTTCTCACTCATTGGGAGCTGTTGTCAGCCCCCAGCTCACATCTCTCTTCATTCTTCCTGCTTTTTCATCCCACACAGCCAGTCATGTATTACTCAGTCACGTCAACAATTTAAACACCCCTCTATCTGTCCTGTGTACATAATTACAGCAGTGGTTTTCAGACATTATGAGCCACAAACTCCCCGCCCAAAAAAATGTCACTAGCTCGTGGGCACACACTTTTTACAACCTTTTTGGTTGCTTAATATAGTGGAGTAAAAAAAACTGTAGCTGCATAAGCAACCATTAACAGCACTGAGACAAATTAATGTTTTACTGAAGACAATATTAATTAATAATAAAAACATTAATCTTAAAACGTTTAAATCATCTTGTGCATTTCCCAACCACTCAAGGGATCCCAACCCCCAATTTGAGAACTGTTGCTTTGAAAAAGAAGGCCTGTTCACCTCTGAGTCCTTATCGCTTCCCAACAGTGTTAGTTTACAGCTGAATAGCCACGATTTCCACCTCTCATTTATGAAGGCAAGCTGCTCAGATGGATACTGACTTTCGCCCCGTCACTCTCGCACACCAGAGGAGGCCAAGAACTGCAGGTCCTGTCACTCCACTGTAACAGCATTACTGTGGCAACGGAACCAATATATTCTGTGTCTCAGGCTTTGTGGAACAAAGCAGCCACTTCCTCACCAGAGTTGCGCCATAAAACGCTGTAATGTGTCACTCTGTAGCGGGCCTTTTAAACAGCAACCATTTCTCTGAAAGGGACAGTGACCTTGCAAGAGGTTGCTATAAGCATTGAATAGTAATGCCATTGTTGTGCCATGTTAAATAGACTTTGTGTTTACTTTCCTGCTATAGGTTTTGTCTCTATTATGTTTTGACTTGCCAGTTTTTTTCAGGCTTTGCAGGAGGAAATCCTTCTGCAAATCCCCACCCACACCCACACACACACACACACACACACACATACACACACACACAAACTGTCATACCAGATTGGGATTATATTAAGACATTCTTAGTCTCTAGTCATAAGATTACACATTGCAACAGATGCAGCTTTAGTAAATTGTTTTTCAACTGACTAACTAAGGTTGAGGTCACAGTATAAGAAGTGTGTAGATCCAAAGACAGAGGCCCCTGATCTAACCCTTCTCTTTATCATTAGAAGGTTGCAGGAAGTTAATTTCATATAGAAATATATACATATAATTTCATATTACAATGTGCTCTAATAGGGGTGTAATCTATGTTGAAGACAGGCAAGGCTGTCTGTGCCACTACAGTGTCAAAATGTTTTCACTGTTAGACAAAGAAGAATAAAGACAAATCCTTGTCAATGAGTGGGGTTCAAGAGCATGATCCAGACCAGGAAACCAAGGCAAAACGTCAAACTCAACTGGAACAGGTAAAGGCTACAAAAAAAACTTTGCTTGAAGAACATTAACCTAGGTACGACTGAGTCAGAAACTATGGAAGTAAGAGCTATTTCTTAGCACTTGACTAAAGTGCTTCCATCATGTTCCTCTTGTCCTCTAGCGCCATCTTGAGGCATATAGGAATTTATATCGCCTCAGGGACTCTCTCTATCGTCGTTATGCTGAACTGCTACGAGAAAAGGTACATTCACAAAGGCTACAAATACAACGGCAGAATGACGAGATCAAAAGAAAGTCCGAGACACAAATCAAACAGGTAAATAAACAAATTATCATATTGGCTAATGCATGTTTCTGTCAGACACGCACACACCGTGTTGCACTGTCAGCACTTAAGTGCGATATCTGCTGAACTCTCAGTCGCCACCCAATGAGAGGTTATTAATACATTGGTCCTCCCTCCCCCTTTTTTCTCCATGTCTCACACGCTACATCGTTTCTAGGCTCAAAAACACAATCTTGAAAATCAAAGCCACACTCTCCTGGTTCCCATACATTTCCTTAATGTGATACATTATGAATATGATACAATTATGCCTACCGCAACAACTTAGACCTTAAAGACATATGCTATCCCATGAATAATTGACATTGTTAGTCGCATGTAATAATCACCATCAGTGCATCCAAGCAGCCTACATCTTGCTCCAGACAGTTATGTTTAATGGAAACAGAACTGTTGCAGCGTAATGCACTTCACTGCAGTCTCCACCTCAGATATTAACTTGAATTTTCGTTATTTCACAGGGGTGGACATTGAAGGTGCTACTGTGGGGTGTGATCTCTGTCCCTGTGAAACCAAGCTTTTGTGATTGACTGATTTTGAGCGTCCCATGTTTGTTCTGACCTGGTGTGAAAAGTGCAGTAGTCTTCAGAGAGGACCTTTAGAGTTTGATAGAGGCATTTAACATGAGACAGATCCTGTCTTATCTTCCCCCTCCCATAAAGCTTAGCATCTTCAGGAGGATGTAATTGTTCTCTCTAATGACTTGCACTTGGGGGGAGACAAAGAATGCACCATAAAGGACTTTACTGGCCTGTCAGTAGGAATTCTTAGGTTTAACACAGATCTACAGCCTGTGTCAGAGACACTGAAGTGGGGCAGGGCCAAAGCAGGCAAAGCCAAAAATCACCTGCTGGGCCCTAATTGGTTCTCGCTATAGTTAATGGCTTCCTGTGGTGGCATGTTTACTTCTCATTTGTTCTGTGTGTTCTGTTTCCCAGACCCTGGAACAAGAGACACAGTAGAAAGCTCAATTCTCACCTGTTTTGGTCTCCTTTGCTCTAACTATCTGTTTGCCTCCTCTTTTCCTAATTGCTCAGAAAATAGTGAAGCAGGCCCCTTCCAAATTGCAGCATGACGACTCTTACCTCAAATCCCTTCCCAAGTCCAAACATTATCTGGTAGGTTTTGATTGATACAGTGATACAATATATATGTAGAAAATGAAGGGCTGTCCTACCTCCTGTCAATATGATATGTATTCTGTTTTCTACATTCAGTCACTCACGTTGGTTGTTGCCTGTTGTTTCCTCTTTGAGATCTTGGACCTTGAAAAACAGTTAGTCCAGAGCAGACATCTGAAAACCCATCAGGATTTAGAGGACTTCAGAAGAAGCATCAATTATAACTATGGTCCAAAGCAGCTACAGAAGAATCTCCAGGAGGTCAGAAGAAAGAGTTGAGTTGTATTTATTATACTGTACTACATTTACAGCATTTAGCAGCTCTTTTATTGAGAGTGATTTACAATTAGTATATTTGTTTTAGCTGAAAAGGTCACTAGTAATCGCAAACAAACAATATTCTGACACAATAATGAAATCAGCAGGTCGTCAGGGCTAACATACATTACCAATATTTCATTCAATCCTCAAAAATGATTGCTAATTGAGTATTATGATGTGGAGAGGTCACTGTTTCAGGTACCGAGGTGGATTGTGGAGAGGTGGTTTTTAACCCTCCCACCTGTTGACCTTAATTATATAAAATTATACCACCAGAGGGCTCCATCTGAATGTGTATGATTTTGTGTGTTTTTTAATTGTCATTGGTGTGTGTATTTATTTCTTTATTAATTATTTCTTTATTTATATGTTTCCTTTTTTGTGCTATTTAACCCTCCTGTGCCAGCAGTGCCCATCATATGTCTGTGTACGCTGTAGAATTATCTTTAGCGCCTTCTATCTGCTACAAAGAGCTAGTGATATTGGTCATTTTGACCCGAAGGACACCATGAAGTGGAGGCGAAGAGCCAAATATTATGTAGCTCTATACCAATGATACATGTAACATACTGTCATTCAACAGTAATGGGTGGCAGCTCTGCAACAGATTTGATGACTCAGCAGAAGACAGATGGATCCCTTACACTTGCCATGGCCGCTGAAGACAATGGAAACACGAATAATGTCTGCACCAGGTTGAGGAAAACAATTATGCTTTCACTCTGCTGAGCACTCTGCACTTTGTGTTATCTACAGTATCTGTCGTAGATTTACAGTAACATCTTTCTTTGGTTTGAAAGGGTTTTGTTAGATACAGTAGTGCTACAACTAATTTAGACAGTGAGCCAGGCAGTCAGATACTGTATAGTCGGGCAGGGTGAACCTATAGTTTACATAGCTTCCCTGTAGATCTGTGTTTACACTGGCTGTCATGAACACACACATACACCCCCCACTCCTTACTTGAGACTTGTTTAGCATGGATGCTTCTGGAAGAGAGAGAGAGAGACGATTGCTCAAGACGAAGTGACATGACAAAACACAATGTGATTACCTCTGCTCATGGCTCCCGGAGCTCCTACAAACATCACCCAGGGGAAAATGTTTTAATTATGTCTTCTACAAAAGACAAGTGGCAATTGGGCCAGGGGTGTCACTTCATCCCAGGTCTGTAAGCAGATGCTGATGTGTTTAGACTGCAGCTCGATTTTGGAGGTTTATGGACCTTCAGTCAAACAATGCTCTGTTTACCAGAAATAGGCTGTTGTATGTTCATTATGGTGGCCATTACAATAATTGAGATGCATGCTTATGAAAGTGTATCATGTGGAGGTTAATTAATGTTTTGAGTATCTAAAAGTTTATTTCTTAATGTACTGTCTTTGGCATCACCGTACTGTTCTGTGGCTAACCCTGTTGTGGTCTTGCTTTGCTTTTTTGTGAATGAATGACAGTAGAGTGTCACCCTTTGTTCCTCTTGCTGTCTATATAACTTTTTCACAGTGACCCGGAAGTGCTAAAAAACAACTAAACAAGCCAAATAAACAACTAAACATTTGTGTGAATTCAAAGGTTTAACAGGCTAGACAGCAAGAAAGTGTATCCTTCATCGGTAGCATTTTCGGGTCACTGCGAAAAAGATCTAGTAGGGCTGAACCCTATTTAGAGAATGTATGATGCTTGTACAGTATGGGTCTGCCACCACGGCTAGTACTGTACCTTGGTCAGTGACATTAAGAGCTAAGAACTGAAGGCTTGCATTGACAAGTCTTCCAACAGTGTGAATTCTCACTGTGCCACAGACAAACATGCTGACGGTCCAACATAACCCAGCTCTGCTGTGCCTCCGCATTCCCCGCATCCACGAGAAGTGCCTGGAATTGAAAGCAATTGGAGCTGAAGCCAAAATATGGAGATAGCAGGAACGCAAGCCTATTTTTGTATTGGATTAATAGCAGCTATGATTCACTGTACACTCAAAACAGCTGTATGCTATTTTTATGGACATTTAGTTATCATCTCTTCAGCATGTTGAATTTCTCAAGTAGGTCTGCAAAATTAGACCAGTCAGCATAAACCACACATAATGCATACAAATTAACCTCAAGACAGGGAAAAGATGAAATATGGTGGTATATCAATATTAGTAGTTCATCTTTGTGCAGTGTAACCTGTTCATGTCACTACAAGGAGCAATTTAGTTTGACATTGTCCCACCTCCGCCTATGTCTAGTGAAGCTGGTGGGGTTTGTATAGGTCTGTTACCTGCTGCACCGGCCTGTGACTATACCCTGCCTTGCTCGGGACTCCTGTCCGGGGCCAGTTTGCACCCAGCAGACAAAGTGTGCCGTCACCCGGGTGTGCAGTGATGGGGAGAATACCGTAACAACACAACATAATGTGTGTGGGTCACACGTCACAGCAAGGCTGCAGGTTGGAGAGGAGCATCCTTGGGCTGTCATAGTTCCTTTCACCGTCACCATCACTTGCAGTGAGCCACTGTGGCCACTCAACATTCAGCGGCGCTGTACAGGGATTCGTTCTTCACTTAAGCTGACGTGCATATGGCATTGTGATGTGTGTGTGTGTGTGTGTGTGTTCAGCCTCCCTCCACAGAGCAGCGCTTCAGAACAGGGGCTTGCTTCAGAGGAAGGGTCCCAAGACCCCCTTGTTCGTGCACGTCAGGAGCAGGAGGAACTGGAGCGAATGTTTCCCAAGGTTAGTGTCAAAACCACAGGAGCGGCGATCCCACTTAACAGGCAAACACACCTGCAAGGGTCATTGCCATGTCATCCCCCTTCCCCCTCCCCACACACACAGACCAGCCACATACATTTGTGAAATACACATATCCTCTCACTGGGATGTGCTTCGCTCCTCGTAGAAACTAAAATGGCCCTCGACACACAAAGCTGAATGAATCAGAATATCTCAAGCCATGGCCAGTAAGTAAACATCATTGTGCCATGCATGTTTGAAACCATCCGATTTCATTCATTCTAATTATTTTCCTTCCCCCTACTATAGAGTTGTGGTTGGAGCAAGCACCTGGTTGGGCATTTCTAGACTTGGTTAGAGGCATGTTGTCGTAATTTGTGTTTCTAAAAATCGGTCTCACGGTCATAGTGCCATTTCATAGCAGTTGCAGCTAACATGAGAATCCATCTGGATCAGTTGCAGCAAACATGAGGATCCATACTCTGCTGTTGTGGAGGGCATATATGAACAAACATGCAGAGCACTCTTTCTCACACCTCTGTGTAAAAACGAGCCTGGCCAAACAGTGGCTGGACCTGGCTTGAGGAAGAGCAGGGGGAGGGCAAACAGTGGGCAGACAGGTCTGGTGAGCCAGGAGGCAGGGGAATGACTCACCCAGACACCCTGCCCCCCTCCACACCTGACATCTTACAGGCAAGGGAACACCTCAGTCTGTTGGTGTGATATCCCCTCACTCTTTAGGGTGGGGGTTCTCAAAGTGGGAATCAGCATAGCTTGCACAATTATGACCTTTTTAATGGAGACAACGAGCCTGATATACAGACTTCAGACATATTCCCCATACATTGGCTTTGTGAAGGACTTATGTGTGCGGATGAAAGTCTCTGAAACATCAATGGCATTAATTCACAATGCACCAATCCCAGGATGTCCCACATCAGGAAGTGGCCTGGTGTCACAGTTGGCAGTTAGTGGGGCGCGAGATGAGGGTGAGAGAGGCGCCAAATGGGACACCGGGGCTGTGGAAAATTACACTCACTGTGACGCCACTGACAATCTGTCACCATGGTTACCTCACCTGGATGTCGATGCTGAAAGTATGGATTCTATACTGTTGCGTAGTGGTTTTCACCCCTTAGTAATTCATGTAGCTTGACCGTCGCAAGATACTGTATAGCATTGCTATACAATGTGAACAAATAAAAAATGATATACCAGTAGCCACTGTATAAATGTAAGATGATAACGCTAAAAAATACAAACTAAATTATAATAAAATCAGAAATAGCACAAAAATCTCCATAATTATAAATAAAATAAATTGCTAAGTTATAAAAAAGAAATTAAAAAATATGATTCAGTGTTTAATATTACAAGACAATCTCACGCCCCTTCAAAGCTGTGAAACATTGAGTAAATGTCAATCAGTGTCAAGGTCAGTAAATGTTATTCATGCAGTTATGTACTACTTGCAGATGAAGGTGCCCACATTTGCAAGTCTACAACCCAACTTTCTCAAGAATCTAAGGGGCATGAACACACAAGTGGTAGGGCAACCTAAGTGTTATCGCAAATACACAGACATACAGCAACAGAACATACTCACGTTTCTCCACTTCCGTCAATGCAGATGATCCCTGACAGCCCTAAGAGCCACAGCAGAGGAGAGATTTACCTCAGGCGGCTGGGACAAATGCATGAGATGTCCATAACCAACATGGCAATGTCTAAACGGTTGGTAAGAAGTTAGTGTAAAGTCCGGCAGACAAGTATATACAGTATGAGATGTGACTTTTTTCATTTTTTTCATTTTTGTATGTGGCCATGTTTGTAGTAACACTAAAAACCAATATTTGGATGACTGCAGAATTTGGTAACTATGTACATAAATGTATTAGAATTATCCTAAGAGAAAATTAAGGCTAAATGTTCTATAACACTCTGATTCCCATTTAGATTCACAAAGAGAGAGAAAATAGAAGATCAGCAGCTCTTACAACTATTCTTTCAAGTCATTTAAGTTTGTTTTTCTCTGCTTGCTGTGATCTCTGCTCCAGACTTCTGGGCAGAAAGAGAGAGTCACAGAGCTGGCAGGAGGAACAGAGTGTCCAGGATTTGGTTAGTAACACAACCGGCTACAACACAACATAGGCCACCTCAGTGGAAAGTTACACGTAGTTGCCATACACTATCTGCCTCTCACTTTTGTTTTTAGGAGGCAACCATGGCAATGATGTTTTAGGACAAGATGTCTATGTACAGTATAATCAAAATAGTGAGTGATATTTCCACTCACACTTTGTAGTAAATTTAGCTTAGCATATTTATAAAGTTATTTACCAGTTTTATTTAGTACATTTTACTCTGTGTAAAATTACACAATCTCTTTAATTAATCCTCAGTGTTTAAAATCAGTTTTACAAACGTTTCCTAGATTTATTTACTTAGTATTTGAGTAATATTTACATATTACCATAGTACATTATACATTAAACTTTATTGGTTCTAGTTTCCAAATCCTGGTCCTGGAGGCCCCCTACCCTGCATGTTTTATACTGTACAGTATGTCTACCTGCTCCAACATACCTGATTCAAATGAATAGCTGTTATCAATCTCTGCAGAAGCCTGATACTCACCACATTCACTTGAATCATGTGTGATGGAGCAGGTAGAAATAAAAAATATACAGTTCAGGATGCCTCCAGGTTTGGGAAACGCTGTTCTAGTATTCTAGTTTAAAGTGATACTAAACTTGTTAAAACCCTTGATTAGTGGTTAAACAAATCTTTGTTTATAGTAGGTGCATTGTAGAATACAAATTAGTACTACCAGTAGAGACAGTGATAATATTATAGATACAAGATTAATGATAGTCAAAGGTAAAATTTTAATCAATGTCCAGTCCACAAACCTATCTGAAAACACTAAATAATGCTTTGCAAATTTTTAAACATAAATTTCATTGATTTTGGCTCTTTTCCTGTGTTAATTCATAATTGTTCTCTCTTATTAATAGTATCACTTATTGTTACACTGTTATATTTTACATATATTATAGCATACAGTATTTTGTTCACAACTGTATTGGTACAAAAGTACTGTTATAGTAGTATGCAGTGGGCTGGCAGTGTGAAATGCCCGAAAGAAACGTATGGAAATATTTCTGACACAACTCCAAAAACATTTCTTATGCATTTTATAATTATATTGTTGTACAAATGTAAAACACTTATTTTTCCACAAAGGTGCCATGTGTGTTTCCAAGTATCAACATCAAGCCAGAGAGGTCAGGTAATGGTTGTCAAATGCCTCTTCAGTCCCTGCCACAGTTTAGCCAGAATGATCAACCCATAACCCCCCAACAGGAGAACCAAGTAACAAGGTAGACCAGAGAAAACATCACTAAACCATTTTTTATTTATTACTTTGAGTAGAAATCAGTGAAGGAACTAAGTGTGTGTGTGTGTGTGTGTGTGTGTGTGTGCGTGTGTGTGTGTGTGTGTGTGTGTGTGTGTGCACGCGTGCACGCATATGTGTGTGTCTACACACACGCTATAGAAGCTACCAATGTCTTGAATCTTCCCTGTGGGATACAACCTCAGTCTGCAGAAAAACACCTGACCCCTTGTCCATGGAGGATGTGTGTCACCAAAAGCATGTGGGGGTAAATAGAATTCATACTCCAGTGTCTATGATATACTCTGTAACTGCTTTACATTGATCTGCTATGCCCTTTGTACAGATAATTGATCTTGGATGCAAACTATGGAGAAACTACATAGAGAACACAGAATAGAGGACATGAAGATGGCAGCATAAGGCTGGGAATTATATTTGTGTGAAAAATAGTTAGATTTTTACTGCATACAACTTATATGAATAATGTAAGTGCATATTTATGTGGTGTAGCTCTTGTATAATTATGAATAAAAACAAAAAACATACTAAATCCATTTTCTGATATTTAGTTATTTTATTATTGTCTACTGTACATTGTTGTTTTCAGCTGAGGGCATATAGCTGAATTGATGATCTATGATCTACACCCTTACATAATGTTTATTAAATTTGAATAAATACTATTTTATATTAAAGAAGTTGGTTTTGCAAGTTGAAGGATCAAGACATAAGGGCATAGTAATGTGCCTTCGAATAAAATGTAATTATTTACAGATACAGTAAGTAATGACGTGATTTAAACGGCAACGCTCTCATTTAAAATGCTGTCATCCTGTGGAGTACTGATGTTTCTGCCTTCAGCCAATGGGTGACAAGCTGGCAGAGATCAAAGAGTAGATCAGCCAACCATCTCTCCTACTGGCACCCATCCTGCGTTGGTGCCTCAGCATATATTTGGAAAGTGATCCATAGGTCCAAGTGTTTCAACGGCCTGTGAGGAATACCAAAGTTCTTTCTGACACTTAAAATGTATACTTTCTGAAAAGTCACTGATCAGAACTATTCAATCCTGGAGCTCTTGGACAGGATGGCAAGTGAGTGTCATAGTAAGTGCACGCAGTACCGGGTCGACCACCTACTCAGGGCCGTGGAAAGTGAGCTTCAAGCAGGGAGAGCTAAAGGAGATCCCACGGAGAGGGAGCTGAAGGTTTCGTTGGATGAGAACGATCTTTGGCAAAAGTTCAAGACACTCACAAATGAAATGATAGTTACTAAAAATGGCAGGTAGGTCCATTTTCCTTTAAGTTTGTTTATAGGTTAACTACTTATGTAATAATTCCACTTTGAAATAGCCGGTACATTTTGGAATATTTTTTAACCTTAATTTAGCCGACACATAAATGCACGGACATGACTGAAATAATGTATTACATTTTGCGACATGATCTTGTTTACAGCCAGACACAGTGTGCGTTTTTTTTCCAGAAACGTACTTATAATCTGTTCTGTTGTTATAATTTTATCAAGGCGCATGTTTCCGGTGCTCAAAGTCAACGTGTCTGGGCTGGACCCAAATGCAATGTATTCTTTCTTGCTGGACTTCGTGTCAGCTGACAACCACCGGTGGAAATATGTGAACGGCGAATGGGTTCCCGGAGGCAAACCTGAACCCCAAACACCAAGTTGTGTTTACATCCACCCCGACTCTCCAAACTTCGGAGCGCACTGGATGAAAGCACCAGTTTCGTTTAGTAAAGTCAAGCTCACCAATAAACTAAACGGGGGAGGACAGGTTAAAACACAGTTTTTTGTATTTCTGTAAAATAAACATGTATAGACTACAGCCTATTGTAGCTTTCCTTTTAAATTATATATTTGATTCTAACATACGTATATTAAAATTATGTTATTATGCATAAACGAACGTGGATATACATGTAGGCCTACAGTATTAAAGGATTAGCTGACTTTCTGTTTGTAATGTTTTTTAGATAATGTTAAATTCCTTGCACAAGTACGAGCCCCGTATTCACATAGTGCGCGTTGGAGGGCCACGGAGGATGATTACCAGCCACTCTTTTCCAGAGACACAATTCATTGCAGTAACTGCATACCAAAACGAAGAGGTGGGTCGAATCAATGTCACTAAATATAATAAAGTACAAGTCTATGTAAGCTGACTACGATGCGATGTTATTTTGTGCGTGAGTAAATTATCTTGTAACTTACACACAATAATGTTATATTGTTACTCGTTTAAAGTTGAGTTTTTAAGTTTACATTTTTTTTTAGGTAACTGCTCTTAAGATTAAACACAACCCTTTTGCCAAGGCCTTCCTGGATGCAAAAGATAGGTAATCATTTCACCATTAGAATGCATTATTATACAACATTATTCTAGGTCATGTGATACCATTTTAATGGTATTACCATATTAAATGGGAAACAATTATTTTTGCATTTTTTAGAAGTGACCACAAAGACATAATAGAAGATGCATATGAAAACCAACAGTCAACATATTCACAGTGTAAGTGATACTTTCCTCATAACTTATTTCACGGGGAATCCATATATCTGTACTCATGGTGGTATACTTTTTTGTCTTGTGTTGAACTAGTGAGCGGCTGGTTCATTCCAGGTACCGGCTCCCTCTGTCCACCTGCTGCTCCTCACAACCAGTTTGGGGGCCCCCTCACTCTCTCCTCATCGCATGGCTGTGAGAAGTACTCCTCTCTAAGGAGCCATCGCACTGCTCCGTACACCAGCCCATACAACCATCGCACTGCTCAATACACCAGCCCATACAACCATCGTACCAGCTCCCCCAGTAAGTGTCCTAAGCTCTCACCTTCATACACCCACAAATGACTCCCTTCCTGGCTGTTAACCAGAAAGTCAAACAAATGTGTCTGACCAGGGAATGTGTTGCATTCCTCTGTCCTTTGTGTAACTATAGCCTCAGAGCAGTAAACACATGGGCTTTGGTTAAGGAATGTATGGACAGCATCATTCACACAATATTCACACTGCTTGTTGTCGAAGAAACGCACGATGCCAGAGCAGGCTCGATCATTCTTTCTTCAGATTCATTTGGTTTGGTGAGAAATGAAGCAGGCAACAGTAAACATATAAACGTGCTGAACCCCAGTGATTTTTTGTTGTAGCTGGTTACTCTGACAACTCCTCAGCCTGCCTGTCCCTGTCCAGCCACGACAACTGGTCCACTCTACAGATGCCGTCTCATTCCAGCATGATGCCCATAGCCCACAGCAATACCTCTGCTACCAGCTCCAGGTTTGGGATTTTGCTGTTTCTCATCATCACATGCAGACACTTAGACAAACAAATAACAGGTGAAACAAACTTACATTGGAAAGTCAGGATAATGTAAATTAAGATGGGACTGTGCATGTCCAGTAGAGGTCTATTCAGCCAACACCTGTATGTACTGTATGTGTGTGTGTGTGTGTGCGTGTGTGTGTGTGTGTGTGTGTGTGTGTGTGTGTGTGTGTGTGTGTGTGTGTTTGTATGGGAACTTCAAATGCTTCAGTAGATGCATTGTTCTGCATCAGTGGTGTTTTTTTACATTATAGTTGTTCTGTATACTGTGTAAATGCTTACACAGAGCACAATTATTCAGCAAGACAAAGAAGCTGAAGAAATAAAGCAAACATATAAGTTATAGCTAATACTATGCAGTTTGAGTGCTTCTAATTTACAAATGTGGAGATTAATAACGTGTTGTGCTGCTCTCTCAGTCAGTACCCTGGTCTGTGGTCAGCAAATAACTCCTCCCTAACGCCGGCGGTGTCCCAGACTGGGGCAATGACCCACAGCCTGAGCTCACAGTTCCCTCGTGGATCCAGCGCCCACTACCCCAGCCTCTCTCACTCAGTCACAGCGCCCTCCTGTGGATCCCCGTTGTATGACGGCAGTACAGCCACAGAGGGGCACAATGCCACACAGTATGAATCCTCTCCACAAGGCCGCCTACCGTCCCCCTGGACGCCCGTTACGCCTCCTTCCCTTTAGCTGACGTTACTGGATCATTTTTTCATTGACTATGTGTGCATGTTTTGTATTTGGTGGCATATAAAAAGAGTTTACATATGGAATTGACAAGAATATTAACATATTCCAGAATGCTTGAATGGAATCTTTGAATGTTGGAATATCTGAATTTGCAATGTTGGCATATTCTGAATGAGAATGATTCTGAACGTTTTGTTTTTTTCTTTCTAAATCATAGATTGATTTCTATTGTCTTCCATTTTCTTCAGAGTGGTGAGCTTGGTTTTGACATTTTAAGCTGATGCACCATTTGTGGAACTGAACAGGAATGACATTGGTTTGTCTTTCAAGGTCTTCTCGTGCTTTTAAAAACATCTTTGTACTCTTTTGTGCAATTCTGCTTTATCTGCACTATCCCAGGATATTCATGAGCAATATGCAAAACATTTATACAATCAAAATATTATTATTTATGTATATGTTTATAATGTAAATATTCATGCAGTTTAGAATCACTTCAATATGAGGTTACTTTGTAAATAAATCATGCTTTATATACCACAGTGAACCATGTTGTGTTGTAGTATACATATTTTAATAGTAGATGTAGTGCTCAGTGCTTCATCAGTGCTCTACAATACAGTAAACAAACAATACACACAAATGCATCATATAAACAATGTTGTGTGCTAATCAATAACGTTAGTGTAGTGTAAGTTAGTATGTGTTACTGTGAGTGGTTGAGTGTTATGTTTCACTGACTGGTTATAACAACGTAGAACATAACAAGAAATAAGTTATAAATGCAGTGGCACTTCTGAGTGTTGAAAGTGTTAAGACTTGCTGGGGCAATGGTGACTGACTTTCTCTAGCCGCATGTACCAACCAGCAATCACAAATCATAGCATATAACACATGTTTCTTTCTGAAATGTATACATTCATGTGATAGACATGCAATAGGCAAACACAGAACCTTTTATAAATGTTGTATTATCAATGAAGCCAAATCCTTAACAGCATGTTAAACAGAGCATGTGTCTGTGTGCCATTGTAACATTAATTCCATTCATGGCCACCTTTTATAAACAGACACACATGCACATTTAATCTCTTAGCGTTCCATCGTGGAATCAAAGCATGCATGCATGTTGGTGTTTAATTATTGGTCTGTTAAGCAATGTTATTGTATTATTTACATTTCTGTTTTATTTACAACCTTCTAAGAAGTGGAAGCAAGTCAAAGAAGGAAAAACACTAGATACATGTGTCCCATTAGGCCTAGTGTATGTTAGAAGTGGATTTGTCTGTCTTGTGTGCTGACATGGATGTAAGCTATGGATGTTCTCAAATTGCCCACATTTATTGAATTATAATGTCCTATGCATTTTGGATGGGGCTATTAATATACCTACCTTGAATTAGTGAAATAATTACTAGGGGAAATTACTTGACATGCAGGTACAAAAAGAAAGGCATGGCCTACTGTAGCACTGCAGTGGCACTTCCAGAGGCAGAATAAATGCATATGCTAATGTTTAAACCAATCTTAACCAATGCCTCGTTGTGGATTATTTTGTGTGCACATGTGCGTGCATATAGGCGAATACAACCATTCTGCACATCCAGCCTATATGCCTACACTTCATGATTTGTATGTGTCATAAGTGCCATGTAGGCCTACTATGATATAAAGGGTTACTTTCTTAATGTCTGTGTGACGTGGACACCGCATAGCCTGTCAAAACAAATGATAGGATTGCAGTTGTTTCACACAAGACTTTATGATCGCATAAAAAGATTGTATAGATAGTCTATAGTACATTTGGCATTGCAAACGTAAGCTATGGTAATAATAAACACATCTTCTTACAATGTTAAGATGTGGGGAAAGGCGAATTCACACCATATCGTAAGCACAAAGCATACAAAAAATCAAGCAAAAACGCAAAAAATGTAATGGGACATCTATGTGAAAAGATAGGGTATTTCTCTGAGCCTAATAATCCTATTATGATTCCACTGAAAAAAAGCTCTCTGTCAAAGCGGGAGCATTGACGCAAGCATAGTTGACGTCAGTAGCTGCACTGAATGGGGAGAGGGAGGGGGGAGCGCAGCGCCAGCACAACCATGTTTGCCTTCAGAAAATACCGCGAACGAGCGTCATTGGCAGAAATGATAGTAGCCTTAAACGCATTGGTGCACAAAAAACGACAGCTACAGTATTCAACATTATAAACCCAGCGGGGTTTCTCATATTTTACGCTAGGTGCACCGCTGAAAATCTAAACCAGATGTGGCGAATGAAATCTGATCTACTGCCCTGTAAGAGTTCATAAATAAATCAGTGAGAAAAAAGGGAGTATCTTTTGCTCATATGGTGTCAGCCAACCTGTGACTTTTACAAAGACAAATGAATGTGAGAAATTCAGCACGCCATGAAGTATCTTTCTTTGTTAAATTGTTGTCATGTATATTGCAATGTGCTAGTGCAGCTCTTAACACTCAAATTAGAATGTCAAACATATTAGGTTCATGCTTTAATAACTTTAAATTATCTACATTTGGCTTCAGGTTCCAGAATGGCACTTACAGTATATCGTTTTCTGACAGGCTAGTCGTGATTTATTTCTCACACACAGAGAGGGGGGCACAACGAGTAAACGACCAACCACAGATTAAAAACAGACTGATTGCGTCATTGTCGCCCTAGTAGCGAGCACTCAATCTCCGCGCCTCTACAGATATTTCTGACTCCCACAGAAAGAAACGCGTAAACCAAGAGGAATAACATATCTCTGCTTTATATCAGCTCTGTTCAACTGGTGCCAAACCATGCACATGTTCGCGCTTCATATCTCCCTAGCAACTGGAATAAGAAGTTTTACTAAAGGAGTATCAAGTACAAGTAAAATATTTCCCACAGGTCGATGGACTGTTAAAATAAATAAGGTATTGTACCGATCACAAGTTTGTCTTTTGGATATCTCACCAGGCTATACGTTAAGAGGTTCACAAAATAGACTATATTTCCTCCACAGATAGAAATTATAGCATCTGTGTTCCACATATTAGAACTCATGTAATCTGATCGACGTTTCCAATGCCAAATAGGCCTATGTCTATTAAGGTTTTTGTGTCAACAGTTAACGTGGTTTATACAGACAGTTTCTCCATAAGGTAGGCTACCCAGGAGTTCCCAGTGTGACGGCTGTGTCTGTGCGTCATGCGTCTGATTAGACTTGTAGGCTATGACGTCGCCGGGGAACTAGGCTATTGAAGTAGAACACTTCGCGTAGAATTAAAATCTAAAATGGACATTCAGCGGAGAAAGTCACTCGCAATGACGGCTGGATCTTTACGGAGACATGTATGGATCAACAAGTAGCCCCTCGTGCGTAATTTGTCCTCAAGATCGCGGTTCCATCATAATCCGCGACACGTGATGCCACATCTGTAAAGCTGAAAATATCTTTTTTCATTATAAAGCAAAAGAACGAAGCCTTTGTAGCTCTGGAAACAAATCTAGTCCAATCACAGCTGGAATCAGCGGTTCATACGCCGAATGCATGCCTGGCTGAGTCCCCAGTTCCCCGGGATCCATCACACGCTAACTTTTCACGCACAGCACGCTGCAAGAGGACACAGAGAAGGGATCTGAATGAATGGGACTGTGATTTATTCGCGTTTCTCTCTCGCATTTCTCCCACTGCCAGCTGCATGTGTGTTATACCCAGCTGGTTGACGGGCTTCTGTGGTATCGCTTTAGACCGGTTTCGGCGGTGGACCGATAAAACGCTCAAAGAAACGGCAAATGTCTAAGAAACGGAAAAGTCCCGACGACAAGGGCGTCGAGGAATTCCCTCCTGTGGGGTGCAGTGATCAAGGTAAGTGAGAGCAGTCACACACTTACACTGTACAGTAGGCTATGTCACTTTAGGACAGATTTGAATTCCCAGTGGGCTAGGAGGCCTACAATACTGTATGTGGATTATTGATATAGGCTACATCGTGGCATTTCTACACCAACAGGCAAGGGATCACTGCAAAATAATGTGATGACATGTTTAGCTTACAATATGGTATGTGCCTTCAGCATATAACAATGCAAAATTCAAGAGCTGCAACTTTACCCTAGCATTGTAGCATTACTAGTCCATGCTCTGCAATCAGTTCTCAATGGGATTAATGATTTGGGTATTACATATTAAGTTGCAGAACTTTCTGCCTGCCAGAGCTTGGATTGCTCCATTATTTTACTATGCTATGACATTGTGGCTCCAGTCTCCACTACTCTCCTAAATGATTGTACTCTGCATAATAATTGTGCAGAGTGGAGACTGTACTGTACTGTACCTTACAAAGCTGCATGATTGCTGTCTGTCATTCCAATGTAGTTTGCAATACTGCAGAATGTTCTTCTAAACAGAGAATGGATGACCTTTCTGTCATAAAACACACCTACTGTACAATGTTGGTGCTAATTAAACATTATTTCCTAATTGTTTTATGATGGGGTTAAAGGCAGGTTAAACAGTTGTTGAGTTGGTGCCTGGATAGGCTAGTCGGGTGGTAGTATCCCAGCTGAAAGTTAGGTTAAATCCCTTACATCACATACAAGTATCTCACACACAATTTGACTTGAAATTTAAATATGCTACACATACAATGCCTTTAATATTAATACAAAGTAAGGTTCCTAATAGCAAAAAATGAAATCCAACATTTCAACATCAGTGTGGTCTCCAGTCTTCACTAAGACATCATGCTTTCCTTCTTTCATTTTGTAATCCTTCTGATTTTTAAATAGTAACTTGTAGCTACAGTATTACTAAGCTCATCAAACATAATTCTTTTTGTTAGCTGATATAGGCTAAACATAGCAAATATAGCTAATTGTGTTGATTACACGTATTTGTTGTTTCTGAGGTCTAGCCCGTCCTGTAGCGGTTTGCACTGATGCCATCCGTTAGAAGGGTGGTTGGCATGGAGTGTGCTTGGGCCTGAGCCCAAACGAGAGTTTCCCTTGGCTAGCAGGGGAGAAGAACGGGGCACTTCCTTTTCTCGCTGTGCCTGGCATCTGTGACTGCTTAGGGGGTATACGCGACAACCCCACCCACTGAAGTCACATTGCACAGGTCTCTGTTACATTTGGAGCCCCGCCTGACCCCGTATACACAAAGCAGATATTGTCAGATCCACCCCTGAAGACACGTCCTTCTATTACCTGGTAACTGATATGCATTATTCATTCACCAACAGACGCATGTATAGGAACTGTTTCTTCGCACTAAGCACATTATACGGCACATTTCTATTTTGGTGTTTTGCCATATTGTTTTGATGGTACAAATTATTATTGTGTTTGTGTGTGTGTGTATTTGTGTGCTAGAGAGAAAGTGGAAAGGGGGGGTGGGTTTTGAGTGTGTAAACTTTGTATTCTGCATTACTGTTGAGTTACTTTATTATGGTATTTACAGAGCTACAAAAAGCTCAATGTTAACATATGTAAGGCCAAATTGAACTGAATTGAATTCACAACTTAAAGCATATGTCAAAGAGAATGTGTAGAGACTAATGAATGGAGCTTATCTGTAATGCGGGGTCTCTCATGGAGATTGTTTTTGTTCGCACGCATATCCACGGTCAGGGCAAAACGTGAGGCAGAGAAATGGGGGCATTGAGATTCACATCAGGGCCACAAAGCACTTATTGTCTTGCCTGTTGGTTTGTAGTTGGACCTGTCAATTATGGGGTCATTTCTGTTTCCTCTGCCCACTTGTACAGTATGCCACTGGCTACTGGCCACACCAGCACATCCACTTCCTCACAGCACGCTGTTGGTGATAAAAGCTTTTTTCTGGGTAGAGTAATCACTATTATTATGCTTAATGATTTGAACGTATAAACAAAAACACATTTCAATAGAGCTTAATATGAGAACATCACAGCAACGTTATTATAAAGAAAATATTGAGACGTACTGTATGCTGACAATCCATACTAAAGGGACATTTAGTCAGCAATGGTGGTTCCTACGCCTGGTATTAGCTTGTGTTTAGCATGTCCAAATGAGCCTGTTTTTCTTCCTGCATGAAGGGATATAAGCTGGGCAACTGAAATGAACTGTTCTCAACCAATGTAGCAGCCTCGGTCATATGAGAGTAGGGCTGTAACACTACCACGCACATCCTACGCAATAGTGGTAATAGGAGATACACTGTATAGCATGCCACTGGTGCTGCCACACAGGTTGTTTATTAGAAAGGAAACAATAGCAATCTTTCACAATGTATATTGTATTATAAATGTTTAACTAAACCTATAGTAAGCAATACATTGCTAACTTCAATATATGAAAAATCACATAGTTGAGACGCCTTGTTTTTGTTATGTAGATTTTTTGTTGTTTCGTTAGTTACAGGATGTTAGATTACTTACATTAATGGAGTAAAAACATATTTTAAACAGTTAAAATCCACATAAAAGGCAAAATAAAAAATGTCTGTAGCAAATAATGAAGATATTTAATATAAACATGGACTACATCAGTTTGAATGGGGCCACTTTGGTGTTGTTTGTCATAGGCCATGTGGCATGCAATGGGCTGTTCACAGCACAGGCAGGTTTAGTGGAATAGCTTGTCCTAATGGATTAAGGGAAGAAACTTGTTTCTTTAGTTTGGCCATGTGCCTGGGATGCTAAACTGATGGGAGTGCAGGGAAGACTCACATGCCTCTGTTAGCCTTAGTCTTTTGACGTCACTACATGCTGGCCAGCAGCAGCTCAGTGCACCTGTATTTCAACTACATGCAAACACACACGCACACGCGCGCGCACACACACACACACACACACAAACACACACACACACACACACACACACACACACACACACTAATGTATTCTCAAATATTTGTGTCTTCTTTACAGAGAGCATTATACAACATCTGTCTATTTAGTGGTAATGTAGAAGGTTTAGGGGTCCTGTATCACATGCAAAACCAGCACAGGAATACCACCTAGTGGTTGGGTTAAGTCTTGCAGGTCTCAGTGGCACACAGTTGCCACAGATTTATGATTAGCTACTGCTGTACAATATCTATGAACTGTATTGTATTAAATATTTACAAAATGATTGCATTCAGCTTGAAATGATGTTGGTGGTAGTTCACAGACAGTATCCGTCTATGTTGCTGTTAGCCTCTAGGTGGAGCCAAAGTATATGTGAGAAGTTCATAACACAATACTGTATATTCACCCTAGAGAGGACAGACAGTCCTTTGAAAGTCGGTTTGAAATATTTTATCTAGAGACATTTGTGCAGCTTTTTTATTTTTTTATTTGGGACACCAGGTTTCTTCAAATTATATTTACTATATTTTTTAACAGTATGCATTGATAAAATATCTATTTTAGAAAATGTTAGTATTGAAAAGACAATAGACAATATATTTGTTTTTCGTGATT
This sequence comes from Aphredoderus sayanus, assembly GCA_027564795.1. Classification (NCBI taxonomy): domain Eukaryota; kingdom Metazoa; phylum Chordata; class Actinopteri; order Percopsiformes; family Aphredoderidae; genus Aphredoderus; species Aphredoderus sayanus. Next base: position 22,030 of record JAODUG010075934.1, read on the forward strand.
GGAATTATTCAACTTCCTAATGTTTCAGTGCTGAATAACTAACTATTTAACTATAACTATTTTATAAATGTACACTTACTATACAGTAATTACTATGCTGCATATACATAAACATCAGTATACCTGTAATAGTTTCTGGAAAATTATAGTCTTCCTCGTCTGTGAATATTGATTGTGTGTGTGTGTGTGTGCGTGTGCGCGTGCGTGTGTGTGCGTGCGTGCGTGTGTGTGTGTGTAAGCATGTTGTGGCCATGAATGGCTGTGTGAATACATCCATGTGTTATCAGTAAACATGCAGCCCTGATGTCTGGCAACGAAGCCGCCTCAGCCCAACCTGGTGTCTAATGTAGAGGGAGATTGACAGGCACGTACGTCATCACCCATATTCCTCACCCATGATTCATAGCGAATTTGCGAGGCCTCTGATGAAGGCTACTGTAACATCAAATCACCTCAGCTGTTCCTCTAAACATTTAGGGGCTTTTATTTTTACTTTTTTATTTCTTGTTGAGTTGTGTTCTTTTGTGTCAATGCACTTGCTGTTTTAGCAAGAAGATGAATGCTGAGCTTGTCTTTTAATTTGCGATGAATTTACTTGACACGGTTGCTTATTAGTGTTTATACAATGTGCTTATAACAATTTACAGTACAATTTTAGGTTTTTGTTTAACGTTTAATTGAAACAGAAAATTCAGTTTCATTCAATTTCATCATTACACTTTGAGAGCACACAACCGTACAACTGCGTATTGTCTATTTATGTTCTGTGTAACATTCAGAAATAGTTGTTTGTTCATCCTTTAGCCAGTATTCCTAAAATAAGATTACAGTGACGAAGTAAGAAATTAATGATTCCTCTGTTCTGCTCACAGGACTTGTGATAGCACATGTGAGAGGCAGAGGGGAGAATCAAAAATGGAAAGATGAGGCTAAATAAAAAACACAAAATCAAAATGAATTTCAAAACCCTGTTCGATTTAATAGACAATCTATAAATGAAACGGTTACACTGTTAACAACACAGGCGGGATAGTTGCGTTTGCCATGTCCAATGGTTGAAATGTTCTTCATCCTGCTCCTCACTACTGTATACTGTGTGTGACCCCAGTCAGCTGTAAGTAATAGATGTATGTTGGTGGGTTGAAGCCAGGACGTTCAGTTTTAGGTGTTCCAAGACACGTGATACTGCCTGGATGCATTCATGCCCCAGTGTTGGCTATGGCTAAATGGGAACAGCAGTTACTGTGTGTGTGTACTATATGTGTGGTTGGTGTTAGGGGAAGATACCTACACTGCAACTTTCCTGTCTAAGAAGATTAATGCTGTGTTTGTGGAGCATGTGTGTGTGTACAGTATGTGTACAGTGTGTGTGTGTTGTATTCAGTGGTATTCAACACACCTCCACGCTGATCGTAGCAAAAAAAGGAAATATTTATTTTTTCCATTATCTGATTTTAATAGGCAGATACAGTATATTTGTAGCTTGCACAAGTGTAGAATTACACGAAAATGTTATTATGTTACGATGTGTTTTATACATGTGTGTGACGTCAGCAAGGGGGTGAACAGTGTTATTTCCCCCCTTCTGAGACCTCAGACATGGTTATTGTCCCGCATGGTAACATCCCTATCATCCGCCTGTATGCTGTACGGCCACTGAAGCCAGAGAGGATGAGGAATTGTCTTCCTAATAGACCAGCTGATTAACACATCTGGTGATAAACTTGCATTCATCCTGGATGGACTAGGGTGGAGTACCACTGAATCTTTATAATCTAGATTTGCATGATTGACAGTTATAATTTATGTACAGTAGATACTGTATTAAAATATGTTAAAATGTGTGTGTGTGTGTGTTATTGTCCCTAACATAATTATTATGTTATTTAACTCCATTTCATATATTTTTTAACTGTAAATTATACTTTATTTGGAATTGTCTCTCTCCCAAAACAGTATAGAGCAGGTGTACTCTTTTCTTTATCAAGTAAGAGCAATACAATGTTAATCTTTGTAATGCAGATTGTACCAGCAGTCTAAACGCTGCCTGTTCGGATCCTGCATTCTGGTCCTGTAGTGTGAAGATGAGTAGCTTATGGTAGATAAGGCTTGCATATATTCATTTAAATGTCATTGAGCGGGAGGATTTATGTGCGTAATACACGCGAGTTATGCTGCTACAGTTTTACAGTGTTTCTGTGCGTGTGTGTGCGTGTGTGTGTGTGCGCCTGACACAGGAGCTAAGGCAGGCGTCACTGGTGCCAGCTCTGTGACGTGGGGGGGGGCATGAGGCCAGGCAGGCGCTGTGAGTGGCAGTAACAGCGTCTCCCGCTCAAGCCTGCCCCGTCTCTGACTTCATTGGCTCCCGCTCTGACGCAGATGCCCCCCCCCCCACACACACACACACACCCACTCTCCCAGCCACCCCCTCTGCAGGTTTTTTTTTTTTCTTTTCACTTTTCTCACCCATTTAGATGTTTTTCTTTTTTATTCATCTGCTCACTGCAGCGCTCCTCTCGGCCTAACGTCACTTTCTCTGCCTCTGTCTCTCTTTGTCTTTCTTTAAGGGTTCTTTAAGCCACTGTGTTCATTTGCGCATGCGTAGGCCACAACTATTTTGGAATATCTGAATGAATGAGCTGAATGGCCAAGCTACTGTGGAATACGAGTACATTCGTTGTGTGATGTGGGTGTGCATGTTAGTTTAAGGTTGTCAGTAACTGTTACCTTTCTGTAATGTTGTGCACATCAGCCATAACAGGGCTTGTTTTTGTCTACACACATGGCTCAACAGATTACAGTCAAACCCTATAGTGCTGTACTGATAATGTGCTACCTGTTGGTAGAGAGGTATAGCACAGAATGTCCAGATGGACTCCTATAAAACACATGACCTAAGACCTAAGACCTAAGACTCAAACAAGTATAAATATACTACATATTCTGAAAAGTGTTAAGCCTCTTGGATGATGTCATATAGCCCTCTAGAGATAATTCTTTAGTGTGTTCATAAAATACAATATGGCATTATTTTAAAACTAGAGCACTTCACTTGCATTAGAGCTGAGAAGAGGAGGAGAGAGTACTACAGGGTTACATGACTGAAATGTATATCAATATACATTTACATTATTAGATCATTTAAAATGTTACATACATAGTTATTAATATATATTGTGTACAGTATACATTTTATATATTTGTGCTGTAGGTGTTTTTGCACTGTATTTCAAGCCGAAATGCAACACCTTGACATACATTTGTGATTTGTTTTTGCTACATTTTGTTACACGTGTAGTCACACATGTAAATACTAGCCAGAATTGGATAGATGTACTTTATATCTGAAAGTACACTACGTCTTCCTTTTTATCTTTGTGGAACATGTCTTGGCATCTTGTACTGAAGCAAAAATGGGACCTAAAACAAATAATGTATTGTATGGTATTGTATTGTATTTTACTAAACAGTATAAAACACTGTTAGTAATAGAGTGTTATTATTTTCATAAATTAAATAATATTTAATACAATGTAATATTAACTTCTGCTGTGTGCAGACCACCTCCCCCGCAGGCACCTGTGGGCTCTTGGTCTTCAATCCCGGGGAGGGATTTTAAGTTCATCACTCCCTTATCTCGTCATGCAGTGCTTGCTAAAATAATGTATGAGATGGGAATTGGAGCCCAGTAGTGTAAACTAATTAAATATTATTCACATGAATTATCTGATAAAAAATATATTTAAAATTCTTAAAATCATCTTCAAAAGACAGACCATTTGTATTGAGGAACCATTGATTTAGAAGGCTGGGTTATTGGTTATTTATCTCACAAAATGCCCCAATACTGTGCCCTCACTTATATGCTTCTCGTTCTCAAATGATCAGTTTCAAAGAGAACATTTTGTAAAAAGACATCTTTCAAAAACACATATCCTTCCTGCAGGGATTGAGAATTCTATAGGGAGCCACAAATCACTCCTTTGGGTGTGTCTGATATAACACAACCTGACAGCAATTATTCCAAATGGCAATTGTTTATACAGATAGCAGGTAATATCTTGACGTGATGCATATTTCCGTAAACTTAAATTCTTTTCGTACTGAATTACAGCGCAATGGCGTACATTGACGTCAGATGGAGACAATCCACGTCACAGGTGAATGCCAATAATCATGCGGCAGAGCTTTGTATAAATACATTAAAAACATAAAATAAAAAGGATTTTGTTATTGCATTTTTGTGACAAAGGCGAGTACACAAGAGCTAGCAACACGCTCATTGGTTGTTGAACTAGTTGCGAGTAGCTGCGAAGATGTGCATAACTCACTCAGTCCCCCAGGGACTCTGTATTTTCATGGGTCTGCCTCTGACGTCAATGCTCCGGCTGTCCTGTGGATTGTCAGAGCAGACTATTCAGTCGGGGGGGAGGGGACTGGGAGTCTCTGGTGTGTGTGCGTGTGTGTTTGTGCACGTGTGTGTGTGTGTGTGTGTTTGCCTATGCAGTGTGGTGCACAGGAGTAGACGTGTTTGTGTGTGTTTGCACGTGTTCACATGTGATCTGTGAATGATTCACCTAGACCGGGCGTATTTGTACATTGTGCAAACGGTTGAGTGCAGCGTCTCAGATCCGAACGGTGCACATGTGGATGAGGTCGATGATGATGTGGGGGTTCGGGTCAGGTGTGTGTACAGTATGTGTGTGTGAGAGGGAGAGAGCAAGCAGGTACATGCAAACACATAGTACAGTATCCCACCATGTTTAATTGTTGCCTTAGAACATAGAGTCCCAGGTATGCTTGAACATATGTCTTCGTGTGTGTCTGGGGAGAACAGTTAAGCCTTTCGGCTGATCACATCTCTCGTCGTTTAGCGTTGGACCCACCGCAGTGTGCCTGCGTCACTTACGCACACCTCCTGTATGAAAAGCTTCCCCTCAGTACTGCTGTTAGAATTTACACAGGCTACATTTCTCTGTAGCACATGTGGTGTCTGTCCGGCTTTGGCTGTGGGATTCAGTGGCAGGGTAATGTTGACTGAGAAAAGAGTGTGCGCAGAGCCTGTCCAAGTTGATAGAGATCAAAGTGGAAGACCCCTTGCGGATATTTTGAGGATGTCTGTAGTGCTTTGTTCACACACTCCTGCTGCCTCCACTATGAAATGGAGGCAAATATTCAATGAAACTGAAATGTATCGCGGTCTCTAATCATGCATTCGTCCATCAAGTGGCTCTTTACTGATCTGTCTTCAATTTATAGATCTATCAGTGTGCACGCCAATCCATCTTCCTGTGTGTGTGTGTGTGTGTGTGCGTGTGTGTGTGTGTGTGTGAGAGTGTGTGTGTGTGTTTGTGTGTGTGTGTGTGTGTGTGTGTGTGTGTGTGTGTGTGTGTGTGTGTGTGTGTGTGTGTGTGTGTGTGAGTGTGTGTGAGTGTGTGTGTGTGTGTGTGTGTGTGTGTGTATGTGTGTGTGTGTGTGTGTGTGTGTGTGTGTGTGTCATATCTCTAGCTCGGGATGTACAGTATACATTTTCAAATTGTTACATGATGCAAAATGGCATACTGTATTAGGCTACTTTGCGGTATAGTCACTGCCAGTGACTAGGTCAACAGCAAAGTGCTTGTGCTGAGTGCTGCTAGCATGTGTGTTACAGCAGTTATATTTGTGCCGTGGCTACAAATAAAATGTTATTGTCTAGCCGGCATTATGCATGTAACAAAAGGGAAATAATAAAGGTGTGTTTGTTTTAGGTGCTCCAAGTAGGAAATACAGTATGTGTCAGCAACAATGTATAGACTGCAGATGCACCCAGATCATTGCATTGCATTTGGCTCATTCTACGCTACAGTATATTTGATTTGAAAATACAAATGACCTTTATTATTTTAGATGGGTAAATACATGCCACATGAATTATGTGGTATGGAAATGTTTTGCAGAAATGTATATTATAGTGATTTGTATTTGTTAATTTTGAGCCCTAGAAACAGGTTTTATAATCCTTACATTCATTCTTAAGTACCAGGAGTTATGGTACTGTGTATATTTTTTAATTATATAGATTCCAGAATAATGAAATGATGGTGGAGGCCCATTAGGGTTCACTGGCTCGTTGCAGAGGGGTCATGTTATTCTTGCCATCTACCACAGCTTCTGCATCCCTACTGATCCCACATAAGCTCATAAACCTTCAGCCATGAACCATACCAAGCATATTTATTTTATGTTATTTTCATTGCATGTCTGTTTTGAGAAGAGGTTAGTACCCTGAGAGAGCTCTATAGGCTTATTGTTAGTAGTTTGGTGCTGCTATGTTTTGATCCATGATCACATTACAATCTTCTACATTGTATGTTTCCTCATTAACTTTTTATGATTAAGAAAAACAACAATTGATGTTGGCATTACCAATGTAATAGATATTCTATAGGTACACATAAAACGTGTCTCCCTTCAGGTTGACTGTATAGTTATTTCTACATTTTGTGGAGTTCTGGCTCAGATTCTTCCTTATTGTGATAACCTACTATAAATCAGATCCTAAGTGTGATCCTAAGTGTGACTGTTCTGATTTCCTGTTGATGCCTAAAGGACTGGAAAGTAGCCTATACTAAAAAGTGACAGACAGTATAAGTGTTTCTGGATTCATTGAGGGAAAGCTAGATTCTACTTTGATATACCATGTATTTTCTGCACTATGCAATGACTGCTACATGTGGGTGAGCCATAAATGCTGAGAGGGTCTGATGGAAAAGGAGGAGGGGATGTACAGCAGAGCGCAGAGCATCGGAGATCAGAATGCTGGGGAAAGAATGGCTGGAGCGAGAGGGGGAAAGAAGGAGCAAGTGAGAAGGCAGTATGTTATGCATGACCTCTGAATGGCCCAGCTGCTGGAGTGTGTAGGAATGCTGATGATTGATAGGACAGATGCTGACGTAACCCAACACAGCTCCTACGCCTGGCCTCAGATATGATCAGAATGTGACGCCGCGGTCGCCATGGAGAGTGCACACTTGGCATTGCTGATGCTGTATCATGTTGCCCAATCAAAGCGCAAAGCAGTCTAGGTGCACTGCACACTGATAATGGGCATATGATCTGATAGCATCGTCATAGCATCAATACAGGCATTAAGAATGTATATCCATTGCAATTGTTTTTATTTTGTTCTTTGTGTCAAGGCCACTGTCATGATGGGTGTGGTCTAAAGCCATTTGGAGCATAGATAGTTATGGTACAAAATGCTTAATAATGCATTCCCCAGCTATAGTCAAGTATAGCTTGGTACACATAATAGTTGAATGATGACGTATTTGTCTCAATTTGGGAACAGTGTGGGCCCAAAGCGATGGCTAGGGTCAAATGTATACAGGAAATCCTGCAAATAATTTGTAGTATAAAGAAACACCACATACACCAACATGTAGCAGTGGGAATATTGGCTTTGTGTGCCCAACAAAATGCTTTATTTTCTGTGCTGCAGTGTACTATTTCCTGCTCTTCTAGAAAACATGACTGTAGTCTAGACCATTCAGCTGAAAGTTGTTAGTCTTATAATCTCATGTTTAGTTTAACTGTTTGCCTGTATGTGTTCTGTTTTCCATAATTGTCCCACTTGTGTATGAAGTTACCCTTAGGCACTATGACACCATTATTTTGATACAATTGTGCTAAATACTAATTGTATCCACCTCAGACATTTGGAGGCTGAGAAAAGCTACTATATCAATGTATACACATATTTACACGTATATTGCATAAGTGTATTCTATCAATTTATTTGCTCTTAAGCAATCTGTTAAAATTATTTAATTATGAAATGACTGCATAACCAATTGCTGAGAAAGAGACGTGTTCTTCACTCTTTCTCTATCAACCGTTTGACCCAACATAACATGCGCATTGCCTTGCTTCAATATTCATGTCGATTCCTACAATAAAATACTCTCGCCACACTACTAGACTACTAGGCTACCCCTCTATCCCCAGGCTGGCTGACAGAGATAAGTCGTAGTACAGGAAACAGCACTCTGTCTCCGCACAGTACTAGACATGTGGCTCAGCCCTATACGTGGCGACACCCAGGAGCAGCCGGGGAGTCCGCAGCGTCGCGGCCAACTGTGCGGTTCCTTCTCGTTTCCCAGCGTGATACTCCCATTTCTGTTAGTCGTCGTCCTGTTCCTTCGTTCTCTTGCACATTCACAGAGCTGCTGCTGCCACGCCGAGGAGGCGGACCGACGGCTGGCTACACCTCGGTGAGTGGTGGTCGTGGGGGGTGCAGTTCGCTCTCGCCTTCACCGTGCTCAAGGCATCAGAGAATTAGGACATCATCATCATCATCATCCTAATCTAAACGCATTCTGGACAGATTGTTTGATTCGCAGCAGCAGTGCTGCCGGCGGGACAAGTTTCAGCAGAGGCGCGCTTTTCTCCGTATCTTCTCCCTCTTTGCGCTCACAGTCCGACATGGAAGATGGCCCGTCTTCAACAAGCTGTTTCAGAAGGTTAACGGACTGTTTTCTCGGTGCAAGTAGGTGTTTTTGATTTTACTTTTTACCGAGTAGAATGAGGAATGTCGTTGTATCTTATCTATTGTGTGTGTAATGGGCTGTGTATGGGCAACTTCAAGAGTGTGATGATGTATAGGCTTATGTTCTCTTTTCCTTATTTCTCTAAAGCAGGAATTGAGGTTCTCTGTCTCACATTAAATCATTACCATATTTTACGTATTAAAATAATACCTTCCATCAAGCCCAAGCAATTTGAATTGACTTATACACAACTTTATGAATGGAAAATTTAAAGCTGGTCCACATTAAATCATGGGTGGGGACTATTGCAGCGCGCACAATCAGTTTTGTAAACTATTTAAAAATTAACATTAACTTTGTTTTATGCAAAAATATGGGGTTTGAGAAAGCTTATTGAGGTCTTTGCCTCTGGGAGGAGACCGTGGTACTAGAAATAAAAGCCAAGTCTAGACAGCATGCATGTGTGCGGTCCGCGCCAGTCGCTACCATGCTGATTCAAGACGTACAGTATTTACTTGTGATAAGCTTTGCTGAGGTGACGATAAACCACTGATTTAATACCTCAAACATAAGCGAAGTGAAGTTGCATGTATGTACATTTGGTTTATTGGTCGTTTCACCCTAGTAGTAGCCTATAATAAGACGCTAGATTCACAACATATAAACTAATGAAAAACTTGACCAATGCAATTAACATCAGACACATCAAATGTGTCTGATGTTAATTGCAAGTTTTTGTGTTTATGTTTGGGCGCTGTTTAAATAGGCACTGCAACCTTAATTTTAGACAGCTTTGTTTTCTATTTAGGTGATGTTAATAGTAGACGTCAATATAATACAACTACTTTAGGCTATAGCATAATGTAGAGCATTTCTTACACATGGCAGTAAACTGTAGCCATGGAATGCATTATAAAGATATGCAGGTATTCTCCCAGCACGCATACCAAAAAAGGCAAGAATTTTGAATTTCTGAATGGCTCTGTAAGTCCTGAATTTGTAAAAGATTCTCAAATACATATAATAATAATAATAATAATAATAATAATAATAATAATAATAATAATAGCTCCAAGGACAACCTGGTTTTCAGAGATAGAACACTATTACCGTTTCAATTTGATGTATGCCATTTTTATGCTGTAGGCCTTCACTATTCCATTAACATCAACACACTTAAAACATGTCTTTTGGTTTTAATTCACATTAATCTTAAAGTGTTCCATAGTTCCATAATACAACATCTGTTCATTTAATTGGATAATTGTGCAATTAACTAATTTTATTTATTTTAGGTTGTACACACTGTCAATCATTATAGTATTGTATTACAGCACAAAACAACTTGATAAAATGTCCAATTGTGCCACATAAAATACATTATAAATACAAATGTATTCATCAAATTTCATTTCATACAGTAAATGCATATCATATTGCCTCAAAATCTGTTTGAGAAATATTTATAAAAGGTTGGGTGCATGTTTTAATGATTGCGTTGTGTTATGTTTACATCCGGCTGCAGTTGTTTGCCATACATGCCTCCTCTCAAATTAGGTTGGGTTTCAATGTACTTTATCATTTTATGAAAGCTTAATTTATCTCATTGGAAAAACGTCCACTACAGAAACTGATCAATGGTTAGTTCTGTGATTTTGTGTTTGTACATCTCTGAGAAAGCACGTGTGTGTATTATTAGAAAGTTATGGTCAGTGTATCAGAGTGTCTGGTTTAGCCCTAATGTGATAGTTCAGGCATGTTCTTTAATCTGAATGTTTAGGAATCACTTATTGCTTCGGGCAGGAAGTGGTGATTCCTGTATTTCCGTAAAGTGAAACGCACCCAGATCTACGCAGGTCCGGATCTAGGCAGGTCTAGATCTACGCAGGTCACGATCCACGCAGGTCCAGATCTACCTTATGCAGGTCCAGATCTATGTCAGACCAGATCTGCTGAATGGTCTACTGGTTGCAGGTCCAGATCTGTGCAGGACCTGATCTATGCATGACCAGGCCACAATCACAGCATAATGACATCCCGATGGCAACACAGACTGACCCCTCTCTGCAGCCTGAGAGGATGGGAAAATACTACACCCACGTCATTTTCTTTTTTTTTTTTTTACAGCTTGTTCTGGTGTCAAGGCTCATAAAAGCGCATGACGTTGGAGTGGTCGGGTCTGTGGTTCTCATTACCGGGTCCCCACTGGCCTCTGTAGCAGGGCTACAGAGTTCAGTGTTGGTCCAGATGTGGAGCAGGAAACTTGATGCTATCACTGATGTGGCTCTGAGGCAGCGGTTGTGTGGGCCAGCTCTCCGGGGCCCACGGTATAGAATGATAAAGCACACACATTCTATTTCCTTTACTGTTCATGGTTTACATAATATTTTTATTATGCTATTTAAAGGGACACTCCTCTCTTCCCTGCCCCTATGGTGCACCTGTGCTCACTCCGTTCTCTACACCTTCCCCATGCATCTCCGTTTGAAACATAAACAGTGAGCTGGGCGGGAGTTCTGGACACTATAAATCAAGCAAGATGTTTACCTTCAAATCGAAGTGGTTCCCTCATGCACGTGCACGCATGAAATGCATGAAATGAACCACTTCCATTTGGGGTCACAGGTCAAAAGTCTGATGGCTCTAGGGAAGACACAGGCAACGCTACATTACACCTGTTGGAGCAGGAGGCTGACTCCAACACCAAACATACTCTTTCTTTATAATCAGCAAGCCTGCGGCTTCCAATCCACTCATTCAGATTCACGCAGTGAGGAAAGTACACATCCGGGTGTGTTTACAGTACACCCAGTTTGTGTGCAGAAACATTTTGAGCAGATAATCAGCCCCATTGGTAGGTTCACCTTGGTGACACATGGAACAGGGCCTCCGTGGAGTCTGAAGGTGGACCTGGTACGTGCCTGACGGCTTGGCTGTGGTCACACTTGTAGAACGTGGATCAAGACACACACACGCCTTATCTACATCTCAGCCTGCCATTTATAGCCCCTGCCCTTTACATCTAATGGCCCGGACCACGCCAGTGGAAATAACACAAATTACATTTCCTCAATCCTGCTCTCCACGTTTCTCTCTCTGTCTCTCCCCCACCCCCCCTCTCTCTTTCCCCCCCCCTCCCTCCCTCTCTCCCCCCCTCTCTCTCTCTCACTCTCTC
>JAODUG010075935.1:0-13102 GCA_027564795.1 Aphredoderus sayanus
CCAGCAACTCCAGGGCTTGAACCCACAACCTTCCGGCTGGGAGTCAAACACCCAGACCAGTAGACCATCCTACACCCTTCAGATTATTGTCTGACATTTACATCAAGAGCAGGTGTAAGAGTTTCAGGGCTGTGCTCGAGGACACTTAAGCAGGGACAAGGCTGATTCACAGACTGAAGCTGTGACGTCCCAGTAGCGGGTAGGCTTTTCTCATTTAAAGAACAGCAGTCTTCAAATGTAAGGAAAATTAAGGCTACAAAAAACAATGGCAAAATACTTCTATCTTAACCTGCCTCACAATAGTGTCCATACAGCTTATACAGTAAGTACCTTTCTTCTGTTGTTGTTCTCTTATGCCTTGTGCTCTTATGCCTTATGCTCTTATGCCTTATGCTCTCAGTATTTTACAACAACAACATATTTATGTTGAATAGAAAGCATTGACAAGAGAGACAATAAGGACATTTTATTACGAAGTGACTCATGCATGCTTCCCCAATGACTGGCCACCATGGGGTTGCTATGGAAACATGCTGTGAGACGCGGCGTTCCATTCCTTCCTCTCCAAGCGGGCTGACTCAAAGAGGACACGTAGATGTGGGCCAATCACATACAGCAGAGTTGATGAAGCCATACTAAAGACAACCAATCAGGGAGGTTGATTTTGACTGGCCAGCCACAAAGTCACAAGTGAAACCTTATAATAACCCTGAATAACCCAAGAGCGGAAATGCTTAACGGCAACCCATAACACCCTTAAGATGTAACCCGAAAGGGTCCTGCAGTTGACTCATTTTGTCTTTTAACGTCTGTATTTCTCTGTTTTACTATGTCCAGTCCTTCCGTCCTGCTCTGTGACTCCAGTGCAGACAAAAAGCCCAGTCATGATGACTAAGGTTAAGTTGTCACCACACCACTCTCTGCTATGACGAACAGATGCACACAATTACCTGGAACACATACAGTATACCATAAAAAAAGGATATGTAAAACTATACAGTATGAGTATATACATACCCCATTAGTCATTGTCTACAGTATGTATTTTATTTGTTTTAGGTAGTTTTTGGGTTACTAAATATTTCCCAAAATCAATAATAGAAACATGGCATTTTCAACTCATTATGTCTTGTTCTACATTTCTGCATGCCCAAAAATGCATACATTTCAGAGGCCTTGTGTTATTAACCCCAAAAAGTGTTCAACGAATGATCTGAATAGCATAAGAACGGACTTGAGAAATTTGGTATATATTAATTAAAGCACATATACACACATACACACACACACTTTAAATCAAATCAAATTTTCTAAACTAAACCAGACATGGTATATTGTTCATAATTATGAAATGAGATCTATTAGGGGGCTTACAGGCCCACACTACATGCTGTTACCTCCTGACATGGCTGTAATTAAAATGAACAGTAACCTGCTCTCCCCTGCTGAGACCTCACTAATGCCATTTGAGGGTGTGTGTGTGTGTGTGTGTGTGTGTGTGCACATGTGTGCAATCCAGCATGCCATCACACTCCACTACATTCTGCTCCTTATTTGATCCCCCCATCCCCCCACAACAAGCATTAGGGCATAAGATGAAAGGTATTAAATTAAATGGGGCATGCACACTTGAACAAGCATGCACAGAGAGCACGAAAGACACCACGTAAATGTTAAATCCAGCGGTAGTTTCCATCAAAGAAGCATTGATCCATCTACCTCGCTGAGCTACAGTTGTAACAAGGCCAATTGTATCCAACAGTCCCAAATTAAACCAGACAGGTCAAAGTGTATTTCCACACCACCCCCTCTAGTGGAACTCACACACACTGCAACAGAATGTAAGTGGTAGTATCTAGTATCATTACGTAACTATTGTAAACCCTCCCATTTTGGGCAGGGTATTTCCATAGTGTATACAGTACATGTACGGTATAATGCTTGAGCAGAATTACTCCAATCACCATGTAATTTGCCAGTTGGCAGAGACTGCTTTCAGTCACCTTTGTGTTTGGGTACAAATTCACATCGCTGGATCCCTGCATCTGTCTGTGAGTGGTTTAACAGATTTTAACAGACCAAACAATTTTTTGTGTTGGCCTGTAAACCACCCCTCTCTTCCCTGTCAAGCAGAAATGCTGGTATTAACCATTTAAAGGATGTGATTAATACCTGGGGTGTCAAAGCCAGCATATAAGCCCTGTTCAGTAACACAACAGAAAAACCGCATGTTCATGATTTCCTGGCCTTGTGGTCACTATATTGGGAGCAGGCACTGTGAAAGCAGTGATTATGTAATGAAAAATTAACAACCTCACATTGCCCTAGGAATTGGAATAAGGGAGGGAGAGTGGGAGAATTTCCCACATTAACAAGATGATACTGATACTGGTTTAGAACACAATGTGCTTGAGGTCTGTGTCTCACACACGCACTTCATAGCAATACACAAATGCACACGCTTATCTGCACTAACCACATCCAGTTTCCATGTTAATGAACGATACAGTATTTCTTCTCTCTCTCACTTTGTTTGACGTCAGAGTGACTGGCCTAGATTGTTGAAAATGGACCTGTAACCATTGCCATTTATAGGCTTTCGACTAACTCTCCCCTACTGTACAGTATGTAGCAAAAAAAAGAATGCTGCCCTTCACTTAAAACCAGAACCAGCTAACAGCTGTTTTTCACTGCTCTATAAATCAAGGCTTTTCCGAGACCAATAACAATTCACAGTGGTATTTGATAGGCGACCCTAGAGTGACATTCCAGCGTATTCCATGCTGTAATCTACTGTAATACAGCTGTGTCAATGCTAAACAATAAAAATGTCAACCTCCATGACAGGAATATTACTACATTGAAGCAACTTATAATTAATATTTCCTTATAATGTTACCATATTATATATATTTTGAGATTTTGTCAATAATTTTAGGAAGTTTATTATTATTATTATTATTATTATTATTATTATATTAAAATTATTCGTTTTCTTTCAATTTTGTTTAAAGGTTAAAAACTATTTTTTCACCATTTTAAATGTACCCAATAAAACTGGAGATCCCGTACACTGCCATTGATGGATGAAGCTGACAGATGTATTTCACAGTGCACAGATAGAACACCAACAATCCTGAAATAAATAAATGCAGAGGAAAATAATGAAGAGTATTAATTAAGAATTACCCTAATTGCCCTAATTAATTATTTACTTTTAATTCATTAATTAAAAGTAAATAATGAAATGTAACAATAAATAATAATAATAATAATTTGGTATAAAATGTAATTTTACACGTTTTAATTATTTATTTAATTAATTCATATTAGCACAAATCATCCTGCATAGTCTCACAGGTATGAAATAGCTCAATCTGTACCACAAAAGGATAACTGAATCTCGCACATGAGTGTACATATTTAAAATAATATCGTCTTTTAAAACATGTAGGAAGCTAGCTAGCACACACACACAACCCATAAACTATAACAATAAAGGTCATTATATTACTAAACTAAGCACATTTACATTTGGTCATTAATCCAAAGCGATTTACAATAAATATTTTGTCTAATATCTGAAACAGCCATACAACAATTAAGTAAAGATTTTAAAAGGAACAATGTCTTTTGTTGGATTGCATTAATCCATAACATATCATGTTCCTAAATTCTTTATCAAACAGATGATTACATAATATAATGAGAGCTAGAATAGGATTTTTTCATCCCTTCTTTCCTTTTCCTGCTGGATCCAGGTATGTTGATCACTGAGGGATCCAGGTAGACTTTCACACACTCACAAAATGCATAACGGTACATGTACAAATGGTAACATGGTAACAAATGGTGTGTCAGTACTTGCTGCTGCTGCTTTAACATTTCCCATTTGTATAATTTGAACTTTCAATACTTGTTTCTGTATTAATACTTAACAGTAAGTGTGTCATGTTTTCTAATGTTTGTTTGCTTTGTCTGCTTATTTATTGCACCAATCTCACATAACATACTTTCTGATGTGTACCTGTATATGTTAGTACATCACGTAACTGCATACTGTTTGTGTACAGGTATGTGTGTTGCATCGGCGACACACCCACACTCACACGCACTCACACACACACAGACACACACTCTTGTGTGTGGATTCATGTCATTATGTCACTCACTACATATGTGCATGGAACACAGCATTTACAGTATGCCCATGTGATGTTTATGTGTATGTGTGTGTGATAACATTGTCTGAGAGAACAGTGTCATCCCACATCAAGAGCTTTCTGAGAACCCAGGACTGAATTCAGGGGAACCCGAGTAACAGTACTTCCTGCTTCTGCTGAGAACCAGCATGGCCAGTCCTGGTTAACATAGTCACTGAGAGATGAATGTCAATGCCAGTGACTACCAGTCTCTAAAAATACACACACACACACAAACTCACTCTCTCTCCAGCCTCGACTAGACAAAGACAAATGACACATGAGAAAAACTCTCCCAGCAGCACCCCAGAAACGGATGTACACATGCGCACTCACTCACACACACACACACACACATAATAAAAGAGTCAACCGAAGCACAAATACACACACACACACACACACACATGCACGCACACACACACACATAAGCAAATAGAAAACCATACACACACACGCGCATGTGCTAACAAGCACATACACACACAAAAAGTTAAATATTTGTATATTCACACACATTTGCCAAACCCACATACACAAAGGCACACATATTCTGGAAACAAGACATGTAAATCCAAACACAAATACAGGGCCTGTCAGCTGTGAGAACGGCCTTCATCGATTTGCTTGTCAATTTTGCTTGCTCTCTTAACTCTTTTCACCAACACCCTTACTCCCCCCACACAGTTTCTCTTGACATCTCTCATTTCACCGTTCTGGTACTGTACATGTTGCTGTGACAAGGAAGTGACCAGAAAGTAACTGGCCACAAACTGATAAACATCTTACCCAGCGTCCCTTAGAGGTTAAAGAGGAGACAGTGTAGTGTCTAGGTCCTTGTCAGTGGAAATTAACACCTCTCTACAGCTTTACCTATCATTACAGTGAGACTAAGGTGTCAACTAGCACTAGTGTAATGGTCTCTCTCTAGAGAGAGAGAGAGTGACCAGGGCTGGTTCATGTGACACTCCAGAGTGCCTTTGGCCTGCTTAAAGCATACTGCACCTTCATTCCTTCTCCCCAGCTAGCTCCACACAGCTCTTTTTAAAGGCACACTCCACGATTGTGTTACAGTAAGCCCAGATCCTCCAACCCCATCTCAGTGTTGGGCAGCTTTAGGAGGAGGATTACAGAACAGTGGAAGCCTATGATAAATGAGAGGATGGGAGAAGTGAGGAACGTGAGCCACTCAGGACTTAGGTGCGGAGGGGGCATCTCTGTTTCAAGTCAAAACAACAATGTTATTGCAACATTGGTTTTAAACATAAAAACAATTCTGGACAAAAATCAAGGAATGTCCCTTTAACTTTCCTCTTGAATGCGTTCTGGAATACAAACACCCTTTCATAGATGAGGATCAAAGAAAACACCCTTGAGGTGGGGGGTATGCGTGTTGAACAATGTGTGATAGAATATTACAAGTCCATTCTCTTGCAGCAAACCCATAACCACCAGTCCGTTTTGTATACCCATCACTCTTTCTCTTTCTCTGATTCGCTGGCATGTCTTTGTTCACATCTCTGCAGGGCATCTCGCTTTGTGTTATTCTGTCTCTCCCTCACTCTCTTATTTCATCGCCATGACCGCAGGTTAGGGCACAGCCTAGAGAGCCTTTGCCAGCAAAATGTTAAATTTTAACCAAAAAAGGCAGATGTAATGTTTCTAAGAAAAGTGACATATAAAAATGCATGAAAACGAAAAGTGACATAAAAATGCATGAAAACAAAGGCGTTGAAAGTACTGTATAAAAATAGCAGAAGCTTGTTTTCTCGACCGATCTCTCATCCCACACCCTATCTAAAGATGTTGGTACTTTTCTCCTCCATTACCCGCGTATCCCACTGGGGTTTTGGCTCGGCCCCTCCCCCAGACGGGCACACGCCAAGTGGCTCGGTGCCAGCCTGGCTTCACCCGATCTGCCGACTCATCCTCCGCAAGGCAGGCTGTGGAAGCACTCAATCTACAGATTACCTCGGACCAGAGCGACGCCACTGAAGCACTTAGGCTACAGTAGCAGGAGGCCTGCAGAAATGTTATGGTGCACATAAAGCCATCTTTATCTGAATATATCATATATAGTATGAATATACTGCATTGTAATAGATTAGAGGTATATGCCATTTTGGAGTTTTAAACATATCGGATTCAACTAAAGATTCAAGATCATACTAAACAGATTTAAAATAGATTTTAAACTATATTTCATATTAGATTACTTAAACATACTGTATATATACACATACCAAACCAGATTATACATGATTTATACATTTCATTTACTGGATATATACTGATGTGGATGCATATAAAAACTGCTTTAATCAGATATACCAAATATATCTTATTTGGTATATCTGATCCATATAGATTCCAGTGCCTTAGGTAGCCTCTGATGTTTACTCCAAAACACTTATGGAAGCCCAGTAACAGCCAAGAAGTAAGTCCACTGTTTGGAAGGGAAAATATCTTCTGTCTATGATGTCAACCAAAATGTCGCTGGTTTGATCCCTGCTTCTTCCTGGCAGTGTCGACTAACTGTTCCCAAAGCGTTGGATGATGCCTTGCATAGCTGACAGCACCACTGGTGTGTGACTGAATGGGTGAATGTGAGGCTGTGATGATCAGCGCTTTCAGTTATTCACGTGTGCTAGAGAATCTCTATATAAATGCAGTCCATTTCTGATGATGAGATGGACATTCAAGTCAAGTAGGTTTATTTATAAAGCACATTTAAAAACAGCCAATGATGACCAAAGTGCTATGCACAACAATGCAATTAACAATGCATCTAAAATAACAGTAAAACACAATATACAACAAGCAAGACAGTGTAAGCATAGTGTCCCAGAACTTACTGGAAAGCTAAGGAATAAATATGTGTTTTTAGAAGAGATGTAAATGTCTCAGTGGTGGTTGATGATCTGATTGACGGGAAGGTTGTTCCACAGTGTCACAACAGAAAAGGCACAGTCAGAGTTTTCAACAGCAACTGTGGAATAGATAAAAGAAACTGGTTGGATGATCTAAGGGGCCTGAAAGTCTGGTAAAACGTAAGGAGATCTGAAATATACAATGGGGCCAATCCATGTAATGCCTTAAAAAAAAGTAGCAGCACCTTATTCACAACAAGGGGGGAGAGAGGGGTGGCAACTGGAAAGATGAAACAGCCAGTGCTCTGGCCAAAGAGTAAACAGATACAGGCCCTAGAAGTAACACTGTTTGATTTGAAACAGCTTAATTTCTGACAAATCAGGTAAGGGCTACAAGAGGTTGGCCGAACAGATGAAAGAAAGGTCCATCATTATTTACTCCCTCTGATCTGTTTCCCAGCCCATGTTTTAGTCTCTCACCGTCCCTCTGCGGCAATGTGGTCTCTCTCGTTCTCTCGCTCATTCTCTCTCTCTCTGCAGCAGTGCAACATCTGCAGCTCTTTTCGAGCTGCTAACTGCGTCACTTCCTTTACTGGTTCGCTGTCATGTAAACAGACACACCCCTGCTCACAGCTGGCATGCAATCACATACGCCGCTGTACACTCAGCCGCACAAACATTCACAGCCAATCACATGGGAGCTGGTGTCCACATAAATGATGTGGAAATACAATACAAACTCACAGCCAGCATTACGCCTTGCTAATACTGACAAAACAGGCTATAATGCAAGAGTACTGAAAAGTGTCATACTTGTATCTCTGATTCACCCCGTTTAAAATTATGTTGTGTCAAATGTGAGAAGTGAATTAAAGATGTGAATGTGTGGTTTTGAACAAACACCAGTGAAGGCAATACAGGGAATTAGGATAATCCACATTAGCTGAACTGCGATATGATGAAATATTATTAAATAAAATATATGATGAAATAAAAGACATCTTCCGGATGTCGCACTTTGTTTATGATGCAGTAAATTATGCACTTAAGTGCGCACACCAACAGAACAAAAACACACACACATTTCATGTTTTTATCACCTCTGGACCCAAGGGGCGGTGCAGTCATTTGAAACATTGTTTCAATCTTTGGATTAATCAACAGAAATAAGACCCAAAACAATAAGAATAATGTTGGTTCTCCCTGTGCCAATGGTGTGGAATAGCAAACACTGGTGTCTTATTGCAATTTGATCTGATGCGATGCCTTGTTTAGCAGGATGTGAAATATATAATCCCAGTAAATGCTGTCTACAGTATGAAAAGCCAATACATTGGATTACTGCGTTGAAAGGTTATATTTTGTATGTGGATTCGTTGAGAAATGTTACTGTAAATACAAAGATTTTACATTCCTCAGAAGCAGGAACTACAGACCTCAACAAAAACACAACACACACATGCGCACGCACACAGTTCATCAGCCATTTTTTAAAGGGGAACGTGTATTTATTGGCTACTGGTGGAATGCAGAGTGGTAAAACCACATATCTCCATTAGTGATCCCAGAACTTGCAGGGCATGCACTTCAACCACATGGATGTGTTTCATGTAAGAATAAATTCGTACACAAGATTTAAGTGGGTGGATAGCCTGAAAGCCATCGTGATTTTGGAAACTCTGCCTCATCACTTTATATATCAGTCTGATAATTCTGGATTCATAACAGCTAGTGGGTGGGGTTGGGTTTCATTTATTATTTACAGTTGTTTTACAGTTGTAATAAATTGGTACAACAATACATTTGTATTTCTGAAATTAATTAATTTTATGAATATTTGGAGGATGCAGCTACACAATATAGGCAGGCCATGGTATTAATGAATTTAAGATTTATGCAGTTTATGCACTTTGTATGTAATTACCTACACATTTTGGGAAGAGTTGGGAATTTCAAATTAGTCGGTTAAATAAAGTTTTGGCTCCAGAGTCTATACATATACATTTTCTTTGTACTTGGACATATTTGAGTGATGGGTATGAGCTCATAATTAGTATTAACTACAGTAAATGTAATTCCTCTCAACCAAGGGACTTCACAGTAGCCTCGTGAGACCATCCTGATCTCGCGAGCTTCAGTTTGACTTCGCCAAGAGAATCAGTCTGGAGAGGCAATCCTTTCAAGATTCTTTCTGTCTGGTACTGTATATCTAACGTATGACCAATCAGCACTCATAGCTATGGGCTAGGTGTGACGACAGCAAAAGTGACTAGAAAATAACAATGGCGGTTCCTACAGATGGTTCATCCAATCTACCAAGTATTTTTTGAAAGTGCCCGCCCTTTTAAAACAATTTCAATAAATGGCTCCCCAGATGATTGTGTGCATAAAACTATGTTATGTGCATGTATCAACCATCTGGCGTGTCAGTTTAACTTCATAGATGGTTGAGGTAAAATATGAATTTTGCTCATGGTTATATATATATATATATATATATATATACACACACACACACACAAACACACACATAGTAGGTAGTATATGGGCTATATAATCGATAAATAAAATAAGATGGCCAAAACAGGAGTTTTTCAAATACAGTAAAAGTAAGCCTATTAGATGTACATTCTACACTACTTCACACTACTTGAACACAACAGAAAACAAGATGTATCCAAAACAAGCAGTGGTAAAGAACCCTTGTTTATAATATCTCAGACATTAAAATCCAAAGGTCAACCACAAATAATTTAAACCTTAACCCAAAGATGTTCCATTTTCAATCAAAATCCAATTGATTCTTGGTTGAAAAACAAAATTCCCATTGTGCAGTCCTGTGTCTGTGCTCGAAGCAGCCACATAGCAACTGGTGCTTGGTAGAGTGAGTAGAAGCACACAAGGCATGTTAATGAGACCATGTCCGGAAGGAATATTTGCATAACAAGCTGAGTTATTTCCTCTTACTTAGCTTTGAAACCTCCGGTCAATAACTTATACTGAAGGTTATTTAGTCCATCAGACATATACACCACAAGTTGGACCAGATGTGTGTTATTTTAAATGATTCAGCAGAAATTTACTATGCGCATTGCTGCTTGGGCGCACGCGTTTGGTGGAGAGGCAGTAAGGGGGTAGGGTGGCGGGAGCCAATTTCTTTGCTCAAGAAATGTCAGGTGCAGCTGATTTTTTATTTTATATCCAGAGCAAATATTACTTGAGGAAGACACCACTAGTGCGAGATATGGAACTTTATATTGCACTTACAAAGGCTTCACAGCTAGGGTGGTGTCACAGTAAATGTGTTATATGGAGTTTAGCATGTATTATAAAAAAGAAAAAAAGAAATAAAAAACATATTTTGAGCTATTATCACTGATTATACGTTATACTCATAAAACAATTTAACCCTGAGTAGTCCTTCATGTAATATGTCATATACATGTGTCATTTATTGTATATGTCCATATAGTCCACATCTTATTCATCCATATAGATTATATGAAAGTTCGAAATGCCAAGTAAAACAATCAACTACTTTGGATTTACTCTATAGCCTATTATATAGTGGTATGTCCTTAAAGGTGTGAAAGGGGAGGCGTAATGTTACATGTGAACACCGTCCATCGCCGGGGTGAAAACCAAAACAATGTTTCCCCCTGTCAAAACAAGTCCATGTTCCCACTTGTTTACTTCGAGACCGATTTCGATCTGCGCAACGCCACCTGGAATGCGGACATTGGCGAACGCAGCATGCGAAAAACATTGCATAAAGGCACATTACTAAGAATCCATATACGCAAACATTGTCCGTTTTCCTCTAAGCCATCTTTAAAAATATAGAAATGTATTTACCAAAAAAAAAAGAAGAAAGAAAAAAAAGCCAATAGGCGCGCAAACGCACCTGCGGTAAGCGGCCGTATGAGCGACAGAATGACAGCTGAGCGATCACACACAAACTGAAACATACACACTCCACTTGCATGTCAGATATCAGATATCTTCTGTGTGTGATAAACTACTTACGTCGAAACCGCATCGTTATCTTCTCCGGTGCGTAGAATACATATAAGCATGAACTTATAGACGACATTTCTCGTTCTTTAAAAGTGCGTGTCAAAGGTGGCACGCAGGTGCAATCGCGACACGGGAAGTCCCTATTCAGAGTCCGGAGCGCTCCGGTCTATCCCGTCTTGAGGCTATCGGGCGTTCGCAGATGACTGCGTAGATTTGGGCCCCCTTTCATCTAGCCAGAGCACACTCAGCCTCTGTGTTGCTGCCTTTTCATTATATCATGTCCATGTGACACGCTCTGGGCCACTGTCAATGGAAACTTAAAGGGACCTCCCACGTGATGCACTCCTTATTGCGCAGTCACGTTAGGCTCAGGAAACTAGGCCTGGCTAAAAAGATGCAGCGCTCTAACTAAACCTTCACGACAATGCTATTAAGAATAGTCATTAGAAACGCATTTCAAAGCTGTGCATTTTCTTCTATGGCGAATATAGTAATGTAGTGTGACAGTGATGACGATTGAAGAAGACTATATAGGCTAGGCTAGGCCTATACGGTCAAGACGATAGTGATGACTGATAAGATTATGCTAGATGATGTCCTCTTGCCTGGAAATAATTGATTTCCTGTTAGATGATTTCGTGTGTGACGTCAAGAAATGAAAGCTGGGAAAGCAGCTGATGTCAGTTACTGTGCCAGGAAGCCCTTGACATAGATTAAGTAGACATTAAAAGTGCACTTTTTGATTCATTTCAAAAGTGAATGTCAATTTATGAATCTATTGGGGGTTTTAATATGCCTATTCCATTTAATAATTGTTATGGCCACCTATTAAGGACCAGTAAGCTAAAACAGTAATGAATCAAGCAGCTACCTAATCCATCAAGCAGATACAAATGCATATAATGATTGTTTACCTAGGCACATTTCTTTTTTAAATCATTCCATTTAGAATAAAATTCCAAACATTATAAGTGTAGCACCTCAATAAAGATTAACTATACAATGACATACTTTTGATATCTGGAATAATAAGATAGATGTTTGTGTGTGTGTGTGTGCTACTGTGGTGTAAATGTGTGTGTCCTCTGCATTCAACACTGTTCCATAATGGACAGGGTTGCACTTATCCGAGTTTATTTCAATTTAGGGTTGCGCTATTTACATATTCATCTTGAAGTTTTCTAATGCAGTCTTCGTGGACACCTCTACTCCTTAAAAACTCCATAAAACGGTCCTCCCTCTCTCCAGCTGCAGGTTACGTCTCTTAAGTAGTGGCCATGCATGTGATCATGCGTGTCTATGATGGAAACCGGAACGTCTATTTCGTGCGCACAAAATCATATTCCATGTGCACAAAATACATAAATCATGCGCACAAATTCCTATTCTGTACGCTGCTATTTTTCTTTTTTTTTACATGTCCTCTCCAGGGTTCCGTAGTATTCTTCAATGACTGAAAAGAAAATCTAATTTAATGCAATGCAATACTCACCATGTTGATGACTCACACAAGATGACACATTTGTCCTGTCAGATATTAATGTTGTGTAATTTTTCATATCTCAAGAAAGGTTGTTGAAAAAATGCATTTGTATTTCAGGCATGTAACAACTGTATATATTAACAGTAACAATCAGTGTCACTTTGTGATTCTTGAGAACGCTTGTTAAATTTGAACTCAAATCAAAACAAAAACACCTCTCACTTCAACACCATAGGGTCAAAGTCTTTATAGTGTCACTGATAGGGTGCTCCCTCAGAAAATTATTATTTTCCTATAGAACATCCTATTTGAGCCCACACATTGAAAATGTATGGAAAAGGATAGGATATTGTTCTTGTGTGCAGTCTGCACCACATTGTGCTCCTTTTTATGTATCCAGGGCTGTGTTGAAGCACCTCATTATTTTTTCAGCATGCACATAACAGTTATCTAGTGGACTCCGAAGAGATATTAGGTGCATTTTACAAAAAGTGTATTATCTTACAATCGCTTATAAGTGCCTGAATCTG
>JAODUG010075955.1:0-13097 GCA_027564795.1 Aphredoderus sayanus
TAGCCCTAAGAAGGGAACCCCTCACACCATACTCCCTCAGCACCTCCCACAATATCTCCCTGGGGACCCGGTCATATTCTTACTCCAGATCCACAAAACACATGTAGACCGGATGGGCATACTCCCAAGCCTCTTCCAGGATCCTTGAGAGAGTAAAGAGCCGGTCCGTTGTTCCATGACCAGGACGAAAACCGCATTGTTCCTCTTCGATCTGAGGTTTGATTATCGGCTGAACCCTCCTTCCCAGCACCTTGGAGTAGACTTTACCATGGAGGCTGAGAAGTGTGATACCCCTGTAATTGGCACACTCTCAGGTCCCCCTTTTTAAATAGGGGAACCACCCCCCTGGTCTGCCACTCCTTCAGCACTGTCCCAGACTTCAACGCAACGTTAAAAAGGCATGTCATCCATGACATCCCCTACACACCCAGAGCTTTCAGCATTTCCGGACGGATCTCATCAATCCCCGGGGCTTTGCCACTGTGTAGTTGTTTGACTACCTCGGTGACTTCATCCAGGGAAATTGACAATGATCCCCCATCAGTCTCCAACTCTACCATAGAGGGCGTGTTAGACGGGTTCAGGAGTTCGTCAAAGTGTTCCTTCCACCGCGATAATACCACCTCAGTTGAGGTCAACAGCATCCCACCCGTACTGTACACAGCTTGGATGGTTCCCTGTTTCCCCTTCCTAAGGTGGTGGATGGTTTTCCAGAAGCACCTTGGTGCCGACCAAAAGTCCTTCTCCATGTCTTCTCCGATCTTCTCTTCACTTCAAGAGTATATATATACATACATATATAAAAACCCTTGTGATGCCCATAAAATCTAGTCTTGAACCACCAGGCAGCTCCATCTGATTGCGTATGGATGTATGGTTATTTTTACTGTCATTGCTGTGTGTATTTATTTCTTTATTAAATATTTATTTATCTATTTGTGTTGTTTTATGTGCCTGTTAACTTTACTGTTGTCCAACACACACCTTGTTGTGCCAGCAGTGCACATCATGTGTGTGTAAGCTGTAGAATTAGGTTTTGCGCCTTCTATCTGCCATTTTGACCCTGAAGACCTCACAAGAGATATATATGCTATATATTATATATATACCTATATGCGCTATATATTATAAATTTACAGCAAGTGAATGTTATAGGGAGCATTAAATCAACAGTGGGAAAAGTATACAGTATATACTGTAAACAGTATATAATAACTGTATATATTAGTGTTTATTAATGCATTTAGTTCTTGAAATGTAAAATGTAATGTTCTTCCTTGACCCACTACAGAGGACTGGACCTCACATGATAGATACAGAGTTGGCCATCAACCTAAATAAAACAAAATCACTAACTCTACGACCACTGTTACCCACACCTGACAAGGGCCTTAACAGCGAAGTGCACCACAGTCGAGAGAAGGACGAGAGGTGTCACCAGGATGTGAAACAGCGCCAGAGCAGCAAAGGCCTCAGATGATGTCAGAGCAGAATCATTGAAGAAGTGATGAGTTGCAAATGTCTATGACAAAACATTATATTGCTTCAGTTCATTATTTGTCACCTGTTACTTAATTGTCATCCATTCATATTATGTCATTCCATAAAGATGTATACCTGTGTAGAGTTTTTTTTATAAACCTATGAGGATAAACCTGTTTAACCCTTCTGTCACCCTCCTGTTTCAAACACTCTTGTTTTCAAACTATCTTGTAATGCCAGAAGATGGTGCCATCTGATTGTGTCTGATTGTGTCGTTCTCTTTATTGTCAGTGCTGTATGTATGTATTTATTTATTAATGATTTAATCATGTATTTAAAACTCACTACCTTGTTGTGCCAGCAGTGCACATCATATGTATGTGTAAGCTGTACAATTAGAATTGGTGTCTTCTATCTGCCACAAAGAGGTAGTTGGGTCAGATAGCCAAATGGGTCAGTTCGTCCAAGAAGACAACAGGAGGGTTAAGCTCAATTTTAAAATGGATTTATTCTAGGTGTGAATTGTATCACAAGAATCTTTGAAGCTTTCCAAACATGTCATGAGTATAAACTTAAACATAGCAGCATTCTGAACTTCAAGTTAATGCTCACCAACACAGAATGAGACAATTGGATAAAACAGATGTATATTAATATCAAAATGCTTATTTTAGAAATTTGCATGTCACATAGTATTGTAACAAAATAATTTCCTAAAGGCAAGGAAATCCTGCAGGTATGGCAAAAATTGAACCCACATACATAAAGCTAGTAACTCAGTAGTGTTAAGAGTGTGGCAGGCAATGGCTTACCGCAAGTACAGCAGCAATGGGAATTGCAGCGTTCATGAAAACTGCAGGTGAAGAAATATGACTTATTATCAGAGGCTATAGAAAAGCAAGAAGAGTACAAGCACTAATGCCTTACTAGACATGGATGTGTAGAGAACAAAGGTCTTGAGGCTGGTGAGCTCCTTTCCTCTGGTCTCCTCCACGCTGTCACAGAAGATGTTCTCCCAGGCATACAACTTCAGCAGCTTGATGCCCTTCAAGATCTCTGTGGTCTTCTTTAGTCGGTCTGTAGAGTGGTCCTGACAGAGATCATATAGACCATCATATACATACAGTATAGATCATATAGATAAATGTCTAACAATTCATCACTCTATTTATCCATTCATTCATCCCGATCCTTCCATCTGCACATAACCTTTCCTTTTAACCCTCCTGTTGTCCTGATAGGGTAAGGGTTTGGTTAGGTCAGAGAGGAGAACCATGAGGCTGCCTTTTGCATGTAATTTTGACCCAAGGAGAACAAGAGGTTTAAAAGTGTCAAATTATGCCTCTTTTTACATGTTGACAGTTCCTTGAGGTCTTAATGCAATCTTAGATGAAAAACAAAGCTCATTCCACAGCCCATTTAATTTATACAGGCTTTTCAAAAATACTTAATTTCAGTGACTTTATCTATAATGTAAATGAGCTACTGCTCACCCTGCCCCCTCCTCTATAGTGTGCAGACGTGACAGGCGAAGCTACGACTTTGCTCCTATTGTTCTACCATGACTCAGCAACTGCAGAGCTGTCGGTAGACAACACAACCATATATCGGTGTGAACCACCATTTTAACACTGCAGTTTCAAGGCTGTGCTTTTATTCCGCCTTGCCATTTTGTGGAAAAGGTACATTAGGTGGGTTATTGTTCACCTCAACGCCGGCAGCAGTGCAGCTGTGGCCAATTACACACAGGAAACAAACTGACACTTATTTAACATCACGACAAGTAAAACCATGTTGAATGCCCTATATAAAACTATCTTGTTCATCCTTATTTAGGGGGGTGGTCATTTCACCAAGCCCACACAAGCCATTCTCGTATCGACAACGAGGTTAATAAACAACATTATAGTTAATCCAACTCAGTAAAATTTAAAAACTCATCCTAAGCCTTTGACTAGCTTGACTAGCTAGCTTTTTTTCTTCTTCTATAATACATCTCTTCTTCATTCAAAATAATTGTTGTGAGTATGGTTACTACAAGCTGTAGGCTCTTTAAGCTGTCAGTAACAATTAGCGGAGTCACTTCATGTCACATTCTATTCTGTGAATTTTGCAGGTGCAATACACATTCTGATAATAGGACAATCTATAGGACATACCAGATGAAGGATACGGGAAATGAAGCCCTTATTTTATAAATGGTTTCTTATTCCTTATTTTAACTTTTACCACTTAACGTATATTTGTAACCATTTTATAATGTCTGTTTTTGATATCTGTATTGTCTTCTGGGATGCACGATTGTGCATGTAACCCTCTGATCTGAATTAACCTGCATTTGTTTAGTTTTATTCTGATGCAAATTGAATGTCTGTTACTGTGATCAGGTTTTTGATAAGTGGACATGGTGAATATCAGGTTAATAGCAATAGTCAGTTATTACTTTAGTTAGTTATTAGGCTATCCAAAATTTGAAGCCCCAGGGTGTGCCACCTAAGTGGCCATGTATTTATTATACTATAAAAAGAGAGCCTTGTGAGCCCACAGCAGAGGGAATACCTGGTTTGACGTCACAACACTGAGCATTCCAAAACAGAATGTTGTTTCATTTAGTGCTGTTGTGTTTGGAAATTAATTCATGAAAATTAATTAATGAAAACTAAGATCTTCTTTCCATCTCTCTGTTTTAGGATCACACAACTAGGTAAACAGAGTAGGCTAGGTTAAGATAGCTGGCAAAACAATCCCTTTTCCATTCACAAACCAACCATGTCAAAACTCGAGCACAAAAACTTAACTTGAGCACAGAAAACAGCTGACGGTAATACACTTTGCGTGTGCAGAGAACTACAAATCGAGAGTGGAAAAAAACCACTGGAGAAGGAAAAAGACATTTTGAGGTGATGAATGAATATCTCATGTGCAATTCAACTTTCTGTGCTCGTGAGTTTACCATTTGTGCTCACAAGTGGAATACTTAAGCACATGAAATGTTAAAATGTGCAGGTTTATATTGTGTATTGTGTCTTTGCGCCCTCTAGTGTGTTTTTATGAGCTTCTAGTTTTGACATTAATTTGACGCCATAATGCTTCACAGCTGATGATACTCGCATGAATTAACAACCCATTTTTCAATTAACCCCGTCATCAATAGCTAAGGACCAATAGAATTAAAGGGAAACATTATAATTTAGCTGTGACTGTATTTCACTTCCAGAAGTTGTCATCAAGCGCAAGTTGTGGGTGACAGCAAGCTAACAAAACCATACAGTATACTGTTTATGAGCCTACTCTTTTCTATGAAAATGCACAGGAACTCACTGGGATGGACTCAAAATGATAGACACACTGGAATATAAATCCATATCGTATGTGGTCATGCATTGTTTATGTAGAGAATTATGTAGTTTGGGCAACAATGGCTTTGGTAGTTTTATACAAGAGAATTCTCTTTTCAATGGTGTCACATGACTGTTCCTTATACTGTTGTGCCTTATTGTTTGAGAGGGAGGATTATTGGCTGGAAATGACCATAGAATGTAAATAAATGGGCAAACCCTGATGATGTCACCCATAGGTTTTCACAAGTACAGGTTTGAAGCTCAAGCTGTGCTGGTTCTGGCCATCGCCATCAGCAGTACGTGACTGCCTGTAACTACAGGCTATCCATATAGCAGATTTTCAACTAATGGGTTATATAAAAATTCACCCCCATACAGTTGCCATAAAAACATTTATTTATGCTGTAAAGTTTTAACATGGGTGTCTATGGGGACTGACTAGCTTTTGGAGCCAGCCTCAAATGGACATTTGAGGAATTGCAGAGTTTGGAACTTATTTCTCAGTACTGGAGGTTCCTGCTTGGTTATTACATTTTGGGCTGGGTTAATAAAACATTTAAAAAGTTGTAATAATTGGAGCCAAAATTTAATGTAATTATACATCTATGTCAAACACTTCTTACTGTTTCTTTCAAACAGCTTCTCAAATAACCTATTTTTGACTCTGGAATCTTAACACTGAGAAATCAAAGAGTTTACTATTTATTTGTTTGTAGATTTATCTCCAGACATTTTCTCTTGCCTTCTACTCCTTAGTCATTTAAGTGCCAAATGAATTGGGAGCACAGATGTTTGCAAACAAAGCAAATTGTTAATCTGCCTCACTGTTGTATAATATGAAAAATTATGTTATTGGATCTGAAAGGAAAAATGTAGGGAAATAAACAGGCTCAGGTCACAGGCATGGGTAAAACAGACAGGTTTTATACAGGCTTGGAACAAAAAAGATAGCAACACAGAATATAAAATAAGTCGATTACATAATAACCTGCGTGAAGTTGGCACCCAACCAAACACAAAATGTCAGGAAATTTGTCTCAATCGGTTGTGGTCCGTTTGTGCTGCAATTATTTTCGTTTGTGCTACTTTCACTTTTTTGAAATATTTTAAAAAGGTCAATCTCAGGGCACTCAGCCACCCACATTCTGCCTCTGCTGGTAGTCTGCTGAAAACCTTAGGACAGCGGGAGGGTTAAATACCTGGTGGAAAATGGAATTGTCCGCAAGAAATTGAGCGCAGCGTTAGTTCTGGCAAGCCACGGAAGTCCGCTGCTGGAATCAGCTGAAGCCAGTCACTACTCATCTGATCAATTAACCAGGAGACTAACCTAACCTTTTGGCCCTTAGACAAAGGAGTTTCCTTTATATATGGTAGCTGCCAATTCCTCTCTATTGCAGGGTTCGTAGCAGGACCCCCACCACCTCCCCTGCTCCTTCCTTTTTCTGATTGGTTGTGGTGCTTGTCTTCTGTATGTGTTTACGGTTGTGTTGATTGATGATGTTTTGTGCTTGAGTCGCTGCAGGCTTGTTCGGGGGGTTACAATTATTATTAGATACCCACATGTATGATGAGGAGCCTCCTGAACTAGCCATTCCGCCAAAGATAAATTGATAACTTCTTGCTAATATTAATTGCATTACTAGACAAGAGTGGCTTGACTGAAAATGTCTTGCTATGACTGGTGAGAATAAACAAAACATATGTTTAATTATATTTAAGATAGAAGGCACTAAACCTAATTCTACAGCTTGTGTGTTGGTGTGTGTGTGTTTGAAACCCGAGGACAACAGGAGGGTTTTAAGGCACAAAAAGTAATAATTAGTAAAGAAATAAATACACACAGCAATGCCAATTAAAAAACACACAAAATCACGATATTTTTAAGGACATCACGAGGGATATATATATATATATATAAAGTATGTTGTACTCACAAGAGTGCTTTTCTGTGTGTCTGCCAGCTTAGTGGCAATCAGGTATTGGACTGGGGCCAGCAGAACTATGACTGATGCTCCAACCAGGGCACTGCAGCCAAGTAGATAGTAGAGCAGGATCACTCCCATCACAATCTGACCAGAGTGAATACAACACAGTACTATAGTCACATTGACTGTTATAAAATAGTGACATGTGACATAGTGATGAAAACATTTAAAAACAGAGGAACAAACTGGGAGAATGGTGACCTGTCTGGTCATGAGATGCAAATGCATTTCAAGAGGTAAAGGTAAAGTTGATTTTGTGAAAGAGAGGAAGGAAGGAACAGTCAGGAAACTCTAGTATTCTAGTATCTAGTATTCGAATTGTTCCTCATAAAAAATATTGAAAGCTATATGAATGAGAATTTTGACAGTAGTGTATGCACACACAGTTCCCACCTGGACAGGCATGGCCCAGAGGTTTGGGCAGAGGAATAGAAACCACATAAGCTGGTTGGTTTCTATAGCAACCAGGTTGTTGATCTGTCCCAGGGTCATCTCTCCCATGGACATATTGGACGTTGACAGAAGAAGAATTTTGTTGTATATCATTGCCTAGTTTGGAGGACAAGTGCAAATGTATTCCCATTTTTACATTTCTCTGTTAATGCATTTTTTTCAAAGCAATGGAATTGCCTGCCTTTAGTCTGCATAGTATGATGACTTTGGAAAAAGTGAACTCAATATTGAAAAATGTTTGTAACTAACTATCCAAAAAAGAAAAACTGAACAAATGCTCTGTCACTCACCAGCAGGGCACCGCGCAAGTTTATTCCAGTTTCTATGGTGACATAATAGGAGGCCTGTAGAAAAGTTCTCTGTAGGATCAGGGCCAGGAAGAGAAGTACAGCCAAAACAGATGAGTTCTGGACCAGCGCTGTAGATGACATGAACTGCACACCCATATACGTCTTCTGGCAACACACACAGACACATAAATATATAGGGTAAATTTAATGGACTGCCAACTTGCCCTCATTTGCATGTGTTTTCACACTGAGGTCACCCTGAGTGCAAGATCAAAAAGCACAGTGTGATGGTCTGCATACCTTAGCTCAGTGTTAAAAACAAAGAATGTGTGTTAGCTTAGCGACATGGGTATTTTTACATGTCAGTAAGAAATGTACGCTTGATCCTCCCCTTCTCTCTAGCTCTGCCTCTCTCTCTCTCTGTTCACACCACAGCTCCATAAACATCTACTTTCCTGGTAAAAATTAACTAAACGAAAGTGTATTGACAACAGAATTCTAATTAAAGGGGTAATTTCATGAAAAACTAAAATTTCTTCAATGTCAGTGTGACTTGCACATACTGGGCCTTTTAAATTAGACTCTTACCTTCCCGGTCTGTAATGGTCATAGAAGGAAAAGAGGTGGAACATGCAAATTAGAAAAGTGCTTACTTGTTACATATAAGTGTGCTCAGAGTTTGTTTGGTAACGCCCCTATGAGGATATGACCACACCATAGTCATCTACCTTAGTATTCAGCAAAATAGGCTATGCAAGCTATAAGGAAGAGAAATTGATCGCCAGTACACAAACTGTAAGTAAACATTTAATGTTCAACAGTTACTAATGACAAAATCTGTAAACCTAGCTGTTAATAAGGCTACTGTAGCATAAACACAACTTGAGTAATATAGGTTGTCTGCGACAGTCAGTATAGAGTGTCAAGAGTGTGCACATGCACTACAATAACTACATTATATTAATGTAGGCTATTGTTCAGCAACAGTAAATGGGATACTTCATTTAGATTTACATAATCTTGGCTCAGCATCTCTGATTGATAGAGACTGACAGTCACAGATATCAATCTTTATCAACGAAAAAAAATTATTCCCTGCCGAAAACTGCTGTCTGACTGCAGCTGCTTTTATCTGGATCAACAATCGGTCAGATAGGCCTATTGTGCAAAGACAATACTGCTGTCTGTGATAATAGAAAATTTAGCCTATGTCTTTGTTTTACTTTAACGTTTCTTGTTTAATCAAATAATCTCTAATTGTTGGCCAAAGTAATAGCAGTGGCCTAGCCAAGGTTAATATGCCTCTATCTTCCTGTAGGTGGCAAGGACAGCTGAAATTTCATGCTATTAGTACATTTTAAATCATGAAATAATATACGCCATGTGGATATGGCTGGTTAGTGGGCATAGATGCTTGCGTGTAATGCAATAGTATAAACCTTAAAATAATGAATATATGCTTGTAGATACATATGGCTGGTTATCAATGTCATACCAAACCGACTCTCCATACACATGATTCCGAGGTGTAACTACTGCTGCCATGGCAATGTTGACCCCCCATTCTGCCTCATGTATCCTTGGTATGAATGGCGAAGAGAATTAATGTGCAATATAACTTCTTAAAAAAGAGCTTCTGGTTAAAACTGATATGGTTTCACCGTTTTGTAAGAATCAGTATTTTCTACAAAAGCTCAACAGTAGTAAAGGCATAGCCTTACATCAGCACACTACGTAGAAGAAGGGGCGAGTTGAGCAGTAGCTCGTTGGTTTTAAAGTAAGTCACTGAAAGCCGACTGTTATTTAAGATAAAAAAAATAATATGGGTATAATATGGTGCTATTCCACATAATCTGACTTTAAAAATATCGCTTTTGGCCACCTGGCGGCGCCATCTGATGGCGTATGATTTTGTGTTTTATAGTTGGAATTGCTGTGTGTATTTATTTCTTTATTAATTATTTCTTTATGCATTTGTGTTTTTTCGTGCCTTTTAACCCTCCTGTTGTCCCCGGGTTTCAAACACACACCTTGTGCCAGCAGTGCACATCATATGTGTGTAAGCTGTAGAATTAGGTTTAGCGCCTTCCATCTGTCAAAAAGCGCTAATGATTTCGGTCATTTTAACACTGAGGACATCACAAGGGTTAAAACAAATAAGGTGAACATTCAAACAGAAACAGAAGTTCAACAGTAAACAAATCGCATACAGCGTATGGCGTTCCCTTTAAAGTTGTCCCTTAAAATCGCTACTACTGATTCCTGTTCCTGAAGTCGGCCTACACATACTGACAATATGCCAAGATTATCAGTAAAACTAACTACCATGTATTGCAAAGTTATTCAAAATATAAGAGAAACACAGTAATTTACTCCTAAACTGGACCAATGTTTTCCAAAAAGAATAGTTGTCTTCGGTTTCACGATTCACCATGACTGCTACAGTATATCGAATTGTGAAGTTCATAAATTATCCTACAAATATCGTCAGGGAAATCCAAGGTACTATACTTAAACAACAATACTGTTACTGTCACGCCCAGTGCGAGCGTGGGCGAACAAAGTCAATAAGGACAACAGAAAAGGAGCGTATTCTCAAACGGTTTAATGAAAAAATAAAGAAAAGGTACAAAACTGAGAAGAGAACTGC
Organism: Aphredoderus sayanus; assembly: GCA_027564795.1. NCBI lineage: Eukaryota > Metazoa > Chordata > Actinopteri > Percopsiformes > Aphredoderidae > Aphredoderus > Aphredoderus sayanus. The sequence continues at coordinate 10,202 of JAODUG010075955.1, forward strand.
TAAATAGACTCCGTAACAACTAAGTAGTCACATTAAATAATAAAACCCCACAATACACCCTCTGGCCTTAAATAAAACTAAAAACCCTCCATGTGCAACCTATTCCCCTAATCACCCCAGGTGCAAACAATGTCCCGTTCGGTCTCATGCCGGCGAGAAATGAACGAAGTTTGACAGTTAGTCCAACAGCTAATGTAATTTGTCAAAATCCAAGGTGCGTCATTTTGTTTTTGCGCACGGCCCTATTACCCAGAAAGCTGAAATGTATGTTGGCATTTCATACATCATTGGAAAGCTCGCGATATGTAGAATACACTACAACTGTGTAGTTCTATGACAAATGAAATGTAACTCGAGTAATATGACAGACAAACTACCCTGGTCCGTTTATTGAGTTAGTGAATTTCTATCGGTTAATCTCGCGTATACTCTTAAAATGGCCAGGAAAGGGTAAGGAAACAATTTTATTGGTTTTAATAACAATCACTTTAGGATTCATGGAATGTTGAGACAAACACAAAATCGGACCCCTTGATCGGAAAATTTTGCGTGTTATTTATCAAGGGGATGGAAGTGAGCTGCCTTGCTCCTATGAAATGCTTGGTATCAATGAAAAGAGTAGAGTATCTAATTTCTTACGATACCTGACATGACATAGTGGACCTCGCGGATCGCGTGTATGGTAGCAATTAATTTCCCTTGTCCTTGATATTTTTTGTACATTTCGTTTTTAAAACCGAATTTGAAATGATTGCTAAACATTGTTTGTACAAAATACACTGAGTATTATTTTGGAAGCGTTAAAGCCTCTACTTTTAGAAACATTATAAACAACAGACCATCACAGCACTTTATGAAACATATTTTTCGTGTTGTGGTAGTCATGCACTTCCAGACCCAGTACCAGGTCCATCGGGTTCAAAGAGTTAAACATCATCTCTGGGAACCATCACCTTATCATGGTGGAGAGGTTTCTGAGTTCCTGTGAACCTGAGAGCTGTGTTGACTGGAGCCTTGTTCTCCTTGTAGGGTCTCAGGGGAGGGGCCAGACAAAGAATGGTTCACAAGACCCCTCATGGAAGAAAACAAGAGAGGAAGAGTTACCCTGCCTGGAGGAAGCCCAGGGGCCCCATCTGGAGCCAGGACTAGAGGTAGGGCTCGCGAGCAAGCGCCTGATGGCCGGGTTTGCCATGGAGCCCGGTCGGGCACAGCCCAAAGAAGCAACGTGGTACCCTCCTCTCCATCCTATGGGCCCACCACTCCTGGGATGAACTGTGGGGGTCAGTGCGCTGTCATATGGGTGGCAGTGACAGTCAGGGACCTCGACGGACCAGACCTGGGCGGCAGAGGCTGGCTCTGGGGATGTGTAAGTTCACCCCTTTGTGGGGGAAGGAACTGGAACTTTTGCGGGAGGTGGAGCGCTACCGATTAGATCTGGTGGGGCTTACCTCTACGCAGTCTCGGTTCTGGAACCGTACTCCTGGATAGGGGTTGGACTTACTCTACTCTGGAGTTGCCCAGGGTGTGAGGTGCCGGGCGGGTGTGGGGATACTCACAAGCACCCGGCTGAGCGCTGTTACGTTGGAGTTTACCCCCGTTGTCGGAGGGGAAAACACAGACAACTGACTGTTGTCTGTGCTTATGTACCAAACAGCAGTTCAGAGTAATCGGCCTTCTCGAAGACCTTGAATGGAGTCCTGTATGGGGCTCCAGTAGGGGGCTCCATAGTTCTGCTGGGAAACTTCAACGCACACGTCGGCAATGATGGAGATACCTGGAGAGGCGTGCTTGGGAGGAACGGCCTCCTTGATCTAAACGCGAATGGGCGTTTGTTATTGGACTTTTGGGTTAACATTGCACGGACGTCTGACAGTGCCGAAGTGTCCGAGTGTGAAGTGGCTGGGATGAGGATTAGCACCTTTAAATCTGAGGCCATGGTTCTCAGCAGGAAACCGATGGAGTGCCTACTCCAAGTAGGGAATGAGTCCTTACCCCAAGTGAAGGAGATCAAGTACCTAGGGGTCTTGTTAGCGAGTGAGGGGACATTGTAGCGGGAAATTGGCCAGAGAATCAGAGCAGTGGGAGCGGTATTATAATCACTTTACCGCACCGTTCTGACGAAACGAGAGCTGAGCTGGAAGGCAAAGCTCTCGATCTGTTCCTACCCTCACCTATGGTCATGAAGGCTGGGTCATGACCGAAAGAACAAGATCGCAGGCACAAGCGGCTTAAATGGGTTTCCTCAGGAGGGTGGCGGGCGTCTCCCTTAGAGATAGGGTGAGAAGCTCAGCTATCAGAGATGAACTTGGAGTAAAGCTGCTGCTCGTTCACGTTGAAAGGAGCCAGTTGAGGTGGTTTGGGCATCTGTTAAGGATGCCCCCTGGGTGCCTCCCTAGGGAGGTTTCCCAGGCATGTCCAGCTGGCAGCAGGCCTCAGGGAAGACCCAGAATGAGGTGGAGAGATTATATCTCCACACTGGCCTGGGACCGTCTCCGGATCCCCCAGTCAGAGCTGGCTAATGTGGCTTGGGAAAGGGAAGTTTGGGGTTCCCTGCTGGAGCTGCTTAGCCTCGCGTGACCATCCTGATCTCGCGAGCTTCACTTTATTTTCGCTGCGAGAATCAGTCTGGAAAGGTCTGGATCAAGGCGATTGTAGTTCAAGTAACATCTAAACTGTCAAAGCAGCGTCGTCCTTAGGTGTGACGACAGAGTGCGCGACTTGAAAATAACATTGGCAGATCCTACAAAGGTAGGTGACGTAGATGATGCTATATCGTTAGTTTCATCTCAACTGAAGACTAAATCTTCATTGAACAGCACTGAAGGCCTTTTTATACGGAAAATATGTTTTTGCTCTACTCCCAACTGGTTGCGGCGATAGTTTAATTTCATACGTC
>JAODUG010075966.1:0-13097 GCA_027564795.1 Aphredoderus sayanus
ATCAGACTGTTGCACAGGGGTTTAAGTTGTTGAATGTGTTATGTTTTGTCATGGTCTTGTCTTTATAAAAAAAAAAATTTTTTTTAAATTAACCGTCACTTTTTTGCATCACTTTTTCGCATCACTTTTTCGCTTGGTATAAAATGGCCTGAAGGGAGCCACAACAAGGAGGCTGAAGAGCCACGTGCGGCTCCGGAGGCCAGGCAGGGATCGGGTTGCCGATCCCTGGCCATGGGGAAGCATACTTAATGAGAACCAAATAGAGCATAAAATAGCATCTTGGTGTTTCCCACAGGTGATTTGTGCAGATGAGGAAAAAAAACTTCATGATCATAAGTGCAGTACCATGAATGCCTACTTCTGTCTTAAGATGATTCAGAAGTACTTTATGGTTTTAGAATTATTTGAGATATCAGAGAATATTTTTAGCTCTTGATGTTTTTACAGTATGTTGGTATTGAAATAAGCAAACTCAGACTTTTGCATTTTGTCCTTCCATTTTCTCTCAGCCTTCTACACTCATGTCTTAGAGTGTGGCTGACTTTATTCAGACAGGGTTGAGCTCTAGCTATCACACGCCTCTTTTTAAGTGGAGCAACAGAATCCAGTATGCCAGAACAGGTGGAATTAAACATAGTAATTACACCTGGGTAGAGGAAGAAGCGTCAAGGCAGCTAAGATGAGAAAAGTCTTATAAGCATCTGAGAACAGCTTGGTGGTGGAAGTGATATTGAGCAGTAGAAATCGCTTGGCAACTCATGTTTTGAGACCAGACATTAGAGTGGCATTAAAAACAACAAAATCAAATACACAAACATCATGTATCTCAACATTACAAATTGGAAACCCAAATGATAAGATATAGCATATGCCTGTGCTGGTATGTAGGTTTCATAACGGACAGTGAGATTACATGAATCAACAAGTTGTAAAAACTCTCTAACCACATGTTTAGATGGTCTGCAAACATGAATATTAAAGGTGACAATAATCAAAAGATTATCAGAGGTAGATGTGAACAATAACCACGGCCCATTCTGCCTACTGTACCTCTTCCATTGAATGGCAAGGCAGAAAGATAGTCGCACAGTATTACGCCTTGAAAATACAGTGTAAAAAGGGCTTCTGCTTCAAACCTGCTTCACTGCTGTCAGAGGCTGTGTTGTCTACTGACAGCTCAACATTTTCCAAGTCATGGTCGGCTGAGCAAAGCCATAGTCTAGCCTGTCACCTCAGTGCACTACGAGGAAGAGGGGGCGGGATGAGTAGTGGCTCATTTGCATTAAAGCAAGTCACTAAAACTACATGATTATGAAGGCGATGTGAAATGAGCTCTTTTAACCCTCGTAATATCCTATGGGTCAAAATGGCCCAAATCACTTGCTCTTTGTGGCAGATAGAAGGCACTAAACCTAATTCTACAGCTTACACATACATGTTATGTGCACTGCTGGCACAAGGTGTGAGTTTGAAACCCGAGGACTCGCTGTTTTTAAATGTGCTTTACAAATTTGCCGTGTCTGTAAACACATTACAGTACGCTACCATCCAGATGCTTAAGTCTTGAGCTGTGTGGAGCTCGTCCATCTGGCTTGCCAGTGAACTGACATTCACCATGACAATAGATGGAGGAACAGGTTTGAATCTCCCTGCTCTCTGCTTCACCCTCATTCCAGCCCAGTGTATTCTTCCAAGGTCTCCCTAATTCAGCTGGGATGTTGCTGCGAGTGTGACCAGCCATGTCATGAAACTGTATCAGCTGGTCAAGCAAACAAAACGTAACCCTCCTTTTGCCCTTATTATACCGTATTGGGCCACCAGATGGCACCATCTGATTGTGTAGATCTCGCTCTGTGTATTTATTTATTTTTGTATTATTTCTATATTTCTTTCTTTGTTTTTTTCTCGAGGTTCAAACACACTATCTTGTGCCAGCAGAGCATATGTCTGTGTAAGCTGTAGAATTAGGATCGGTGCCTTCTATCTGCCACAAAAAGCTAGTGCGTTGGTTCAGTTTGACCCAGAGGACAACTGGGGGGTTAAGTAAGTAAGGTCTTATTTGGAAAAGTAGTAATACATATAATATATGTTTTAGCTTCTTCAGCAAGCAGCCAAATCAGTTCTGCTGGAAAAAGAGAGAATAAATGAATTATTAACAAGGATATAGACATGAAAAATCTAACAAACTAACAGGAGCATAGGGTTTAATAGGGGAGAACAGATGAAAACAATAATCATATCAACAAACAAGGTAACGAGGGAGACATAATACCAGGACTGGAAGAAAACAGGAAAACACTGACTGGAAGACAAGAATAACATGGAACTGCAAAGAGAGGTACCAGTCCTGACAATTAGAGTGCATTGGTACCATCTATCCCTCCCTGTTGGCTGGTTGTACCGGATGTGCTTCATGTACTCGGTACATTGTACCGTAAAGAATCCAGATTTAATTATTTTAAAGCATGATTCATGTTTCTGATGGCTGATGGCTGACCTTTAATGGAAGAACGAGGAGGGCATTTAACTGTAAGCACTCACACACACACACACACACTTAGGAAGGTCATTTCTTCAGGCAGTCAATAACAGCGGTGAGCTTTTGTGTTTGCCAAAAGATGCTGGCAAAGTGCACACGTACCCATTATATGGTGATACTATGCATGCACAGTTTATTATGAACCCACTGACACATGTTGTAAGCCTGGGTCACCCGCAGTAAACAGTTTAATTCTAAACTCATACCTTTTAGTACTAACCCTCGTAATGTACTCAGAAATCTCGCATTTGACCACACGGCGGCGCCATCTGATTGTGTATGATTTGTGTGTTTTTCAATTGGCATTGCTGTGTGTATTTATTTATTAATTAATTATTAATCCACTCACCAGCGGTCATGTCCGCTTTCTCTCGATTCTCGTCTCTCGTCTCCACGACGCTCCACTCACCAGCAGCTACTCCTGTTCAACTCTCTGGCCAGTCCACTACCAACTGTCCAGCCTGCTGTACAGTACCCCTTATCTGTTTTGTTTAATTAAATGTGTTTCCTTTGAAAACCACCATCTCTGCCTCTGCTTCCGCGCTTGGGTCCTCCTTGTTTCCCCCCGCTCACGTAGTGTGACACATTTAATGTTTACATTATAATCAAGCTATGTTTTATATTGCTATGTCACTATGTGTATACCAATTGCTAAGAATAACAGAACCAAAATAAAGTTTCTAGACTAATGTATCCTTTCAGGGAGTGGCAATAATTTACAATCCTTTTTTCTATGCAAAGCCAGAGAGAAATTCACCTTTGTCTCCAACTCACTCTAAAATAAAGCTTTTACAGGTTTTAAATGTAAATATTAAATTATTCTAAACTAACAAACATAGTTAATAGTTAATAATAGAGTTATATGATTGGGCATAAGTATGTATGTACATGCCTATTAAATATATAATTACTAATAATTAGGGTTTTGATACCATACAATAACGCTCACATGCTATGTCTGATACCCAATTGATGCATTTTTAACTGTGATTGTTTTTATGACTTTTTTCTGAGCATTTGAATATTGTAAAGATGGTTTAAATCCAGAAATAGTTATTTAAGTCAGAAAGACCCAGAGCTTAGTCCAGAGCCAGAAAAAAGTTTCACACCCCCAAGACACCTAGGTCGAGTATAAATTCCTACAAACCCCCCCCCCCTTCTCTCTCTCTGCCAAAATGCTCTTGCCCTCTCATCCCTGGACCTCTAACCTCTGCAACCATCCAGCTTCGACAATGTAGCTGAAAAGTATTGCCTAACAAGTCATAGGCCTCGTGGCCAGAAAGGCCACAACGAATTGAACATGGTAATTCTACCTTAAGACTTCTTCTTTATTTTAATTAGATCAGTAATAGCTTTGATAGTTATAATTCTAAGTTTGTCGTTTTATTGTTTAATTACAATTCGCGACAGTATTGTGTTAGACGGGCGAGACACCCGCTGACGTCAAGCAAAGACTTTAAGCCTCCACGATTAACTCTCCAGCTGACCGAAGTCAGCGCCACAGACTTTAAGCCTCCACAAATGCTAAAACGTGATTCTGGGTTAACTCAGCACCAGAATCTGAAAAGACCACATTTCAAAGTCATCACGCAGAACCAACGACAGAAAATCCAGCACCACACCAGGGTGTGGCCTGCTCAACGGAGCAACCTCGCCGAAGGAAAACTGCAATCTCTGTTTTCACCACCAGTGACTTCCGTCACCTCCAAGGGTGAGTCAAACTCTGACCAATCTGAGGAAATGCCCCATCAACATCGAGAAGGCCAGGGGTCGTATAACTCCCACCCCAACGGCCGCCCTACAGACACAATCGTAGGACCAATTCCGCCTACTCGTCCAAATAAGGAATGCTGGGTGGGCCAAGCCTAGACCCCACCGATGACTACGCCAGCACCACAGAACCAAAGACGGCCCTCGAGACCACGTCATCAACCGGACACCTATTATGCATGCCACGTTTAATCACCTTTGATTGCTTTAATAAATATAGGATTTTATAATAAGCAGTGTTTACTATTGTTTATGTGTAACCGAAACCTGGGTCCCTATTATAGTAAAGAATTCATATATTCAGATTTATGATGGATTTTGATAACGAGCATATTTGGAAATATTATTAATTTATTAATAATCATAAAGGTAACTCAACGCCTTGTGTCTAAAAAATGCTAAATGATTAGTGCCGTCCCCTTTTATCCAAATTATTATGAAATATGAATTATAAAAAATATAAATTTTCATAAATGTTTCATAAATTTTTCAAAAACCCCAAATTCATATGTAGGATCGCTACACATGTGATGGTAACACCTAGAAATGGTGTTTGATGTTCACATGCAAAGGGCCATGGTTGATATCTAATCTGTGTTTATGCACACTCAGTGTTTATTCACTGTAGCTCTGAAACCTCTCTCTCACACACACACATGCTTAGAACAGAGGGGAACATTAAGTCATACAAACACCTTGAGTGTCAGCCTTGGCTTTGAGAGGAGGGGAGATGGATGGTCTGAGGTCTGCACAGCTCAGACAGAGATAAATGGCTAGATAATTTCCAGGTCACACACACACACACACACACACACACACACATACACAGTTTATAATTGTATACAGTAGCACACACGCAAAACACACTAAATACTGCAATTGCATGAACACATCTGTCCATCTGTACATCAAACATCTGTGTACCTCTGCTCAACTCACTACACCACACACATGCACAATCCAAGTGCATATATACACACACACACACACACACACACATACACGCACACTCATGCACGCACGCACACACAAGAGATTGACCACTCCTCTCTTTCTCTTGGCCCAAACAATGATATATAATGGCAGCTCAATCTCTGTCCTGTGCGAGAGCAGAGACAGGCGTATCTCTGGCCTCGGGGTGTGTGTAACACCGCGGCCTGCATCCTCCCTGCCATACATCTCTCCACAGCGAACACCATGACAGACAGCTCTCTGTTGCAAGACCCTGACAGACAGCTCTACATGGCAAGACCCCAGCTGAAGCCATTGCTCTCCAGTCCCCCTGGACAGCGGAGGCTACAGGAAGCGGATATTGGTATGTGGTTGAAAATAAATAACCGAAAAAAGAAAAGGTGATCGAATAGAGGTGTTTTATAGCTTCCCTAGAGATACAGTAGGAGAGAGAGAGATGAAATGAGAAAGAATGAGGTATTAGAAGGCAGGTGGAGAACACTGAGGGTTTGCCCTCAAGGTGGAAGTACTGACTGATGCACATACTTTACACACAGTGCATGCTTTATCATGACTATGTAACATGCCTCTCTCTGCCCACTCTCGACAACCTTGTTAGAGGGATGATATGGTTCAAAGTTACGCTGTTGCCACAGATATATGTATGTGAAATATACATATATCTGTTGTTTTTATTAGCTTGCCCATAAACAGTTGAAAGAGTCTGAGATTTCTGACTTTTTTTATATTTTATTCATTTTATTTATTTACTTAGGCTATTGATATAGCCCATCTGCCCAACCCTCCAACCACAAACAAGCACCTGGAAAAACAGAAAATCTGGAACATACATACACTTCAATCTCAGTCAGAAAATGGAAAACCGAAAACACTGAAGGAATGAGCCCACACACCAACATACCCCAGACCCCCAAGACAAGTAGCACCTGGGGCGCACCACCGAACACAGACACAACACAGGTGACTAAATGGATCACCTACCCCGAGCTAAACTCCCAGGCACTGCAGGCCAGGGCACCCACCGGGCGACAGTGGCACAGTGTGTAGAGCGGGTGATTGAGAAGTCGCTTGTTCAAACCCCACTAACTCCTCACCAAGTGTCAAGGTGTACCTGACCAAGACACCATACCCTAACCGCTCCCAGTGGCTAGATGGTGCCTTGCGTGGCAGCTGTTGCCATCAGTGTATGAATGTGTGTGTGAATGTAAGGCTATTTGTAAAGTGCTTTGGAGTGTCTGAAAGGTTCAACAAATGCACTATATAAAAGTAGTCCATTTACCATTTATGCACCACAATGCCACCACCATTGGCGGAACCCCTGAGACACCAAATAACCCAATCCACAATGCACCTCACAAAACCTCCAATGCTTCATCCCCGATTAGTAAACAGAAAGAATGGAGAAATGGTTAGAACATTTTAAGTTTCAGTCCGTCAAAGCATTCTTTGTCTACATTAAATAATTTTGACAAAACACGTGCTATATACATAACAGAATTTAACGGGGGCCAGAAAGCTGGTTGGAAAGGTGGCTTCCTATGACAAATATGAAGTCACTGAGACTAAAATGGTACTGAAACAGCAGTGGACACATGGTTCATATAAATAAAAGACAGAATCAATGGAGCTTGGATTGGCAATTGGATCTGTCAGTGTGGCTGATTAAAAACAAATAGAGGCCTTTCCTCTCTGGAGACCTGTTGAGGCCCTTTCCTGGTGCCAACCTCGCCAACAGACAGAGGGTGTTTAATTACAGGCTTTTGCAGAAAATTGTTGTTGAAACCACCTTTGGTATTCTTGCAGCACAATGGCACATGTACCGTCATGTTATTGCCAATAGTCCTGCCGGTGTGGAAGCCTGAGTGAAAGTCACGAGTCTTACACAATTTCATTCACAAGACATCAAGGGCTGTGCTGGACAAACTTGTTGATGTGGAAGATGCTGCTCTGGGAAACATCAGAAGAGCAGGTAGCAACCATGCGGCACGGGAGGCAATGGGTGTGAGGAAGACGCCACATACTTCAGTGCTGAGGGTGCAGTCCCTTGGCAAGCAATTGAGTAATGAAGCATCAAGACTTCCATGCAATGTTAAAGAGGAGTGTCATCCACGACATCCCCTCCACACCCACGACATCCCCTCCACACATTGCACACCCAGAGCTTATCCCTCTAACGCTAACCCTTTAACCCTACCCCTAACCCTCTAACCCTAACCCTAACCCTAACCCTAACCATACACTAACCCTAACCCCCTAACCCTAACCCTCTAACCCTAACCCTAAACCCTAACCCTACCCTAACCCTAACCCTAACCCCCTAACCCTAACCCTAACCTAACCCCTAACCCTAACCCTACCCTAACCCTAACCCTAACCCCTAACCCCTAACCCTAACCCTAGCATTTCCGGACGGATCTCATCAATCCCCGGGTCTTTGCCACTGTGTAGTTGTTTGACTACCTCAGTGACTTCTGCCAGGAAAATTGACGATGATGCCCCATCAGCATCCAACTCTACCTCTACCATATATGGAAACACCTTGGCGCTGATCGAAAGTCCTTCTCCATGTCTTCTCCGAACTTCTCACTACAGGGGTGCCAGAAAAGCTCCGTCGGAGTTGAAGATCTCGCGGGCAGGTGCCTCCTCCAGACGTTCCCAATTCACATCACCCGCTAGGGCTTACCAGGTCTGTCCAGAGTCTTCCCCCACCCCTTGACCCAACTCACCACCAGTTGGTGATCAGTTGACAGCTCTGTCCCTCTCTTCACCCGAGTGTCCAGAACGTGCGGCCTCAGATCAGATGATTCGATTACAAAATGGATCATCGACCTTCGGCCTAGGGTGCTCTGGTACCACGTACACTTATGAGCATCCTTATGTTCGAACATGGTATATGTTATAGACAGTCCATGACTAGCACAGAAGTCTAATAACAAACACCCACTCGGGTTAAGATCAGGGAGGCCGTTCCTCCCAATCACACCTCTCCAGGAATCTCCATCATTGCCCACGTGCGTTGAAGTCTCCCAGCAGAACAATGGAGACTATGACCGAGATTGTGCGTAGAGGTAAGCCCCACCATATCTAATCGGTAGTGCTCCAGACTCCCACACAAGTTCCCCCACATGGAGGCGACATTCCACGTCCCCAGAGCCAGACTCTGCTGCCTAGGTCTGGTCTGTAGAGGTCCCTGACTTTCACTGCCACCCAAATGACCCGACCCCCACTGTTCATCCCACAAGTGGTGGGCCCATAGGATGGAGAAGACGGTGTCACGTTGCTTCTTCGGGCTGTGCCCAACCAGGCTCCGTGGCAAACCAGGCCACCAGGCGCTCGCCAAGGAGCCCTCCCTCTCTTGGTTCCTCTATTGGTTCTTTCCATGGGGTCAGGTGAACCATTCTTTGTCTGGCCCCTCCCCTGAGACCACTTTGCCTTGGAAGACCCTACCAGCAGCAAGGTTCCAGACAACATGTTCACAGAGACTCACAAACCTCCACTATGATAAGGTGATGGTTCCCAGAGAGGCCCGGCTAATGCAAATGGCACAAAACAGAAGGTAGTGCTGTTCAGTCAGCCAAGTGCCGTGGCAACCGCTATTAACTGAGGGAAGAAGAAGAGTGGAAGAATGAGGCAACGGCTAGTGTTTCACGCTGGGCAACATCTCTGGAAACACAATCAGTCAGTAGGGGGCTTAATTACAAGAACGCCAGCAGTCATAAATCACACACACACACACACACACACACACACACCTCGCTCTCTCTTTTTTCGACAGTTTCTTCTCTTCCACTCTCTCTTTAATGTGTTCATTCCTTATGTTTCTCTCTTTTTCTCTCTTTCTCTCTGCTTTGCTACTCTATGGCCTGTCTGCCCTGTGTATTATCATAGCCCTCTCATGGGAGTGCAGTGTGTGTGTTGTGTGTGCGTGTGTGTGTGTGTGTGTGTGTGTGTGTGTGTGTGTGTGAGTGTTGTTATTGCGCCGTCCTCTTCCTCCATTTATTAAATCCAATAAGATTTGAAAGCAGAAAATTGCATCCTCCCCCTCCCCTGGGTGACAGTGTGACCGTTAACAGGCTCGGGAGCTCCGCCCTCCGGCAGTCCATACAGGCGAGGGTTTGTAGCTCCACCTTTCAACACCAATTCCTCCAACGTCTACCTCTCTCCCTTTACTCTTTTTCTCTCCCCCATTTCGCTCTTCCTCCCACAACCATAACTATCTTCTATAGTGATTCTTTCTTTGAGACCCTGCTTCTCAATTCTCCAATATAGCCCGCCACCTAACCTAGGAAGCTGTTCTCCACAGAATTCCTTTGTTAAATGACGCAGAACATGAATTTAACATGGCTTGCAGATGTACACATACACACACTACTGACCACAACAGCAAGTTTCCCCTCACTTGACAAGCTATACACACGCAGGCAAGCATACACATGTACACACACAGAGACTAGCATGAACATAAAGAATTACAAACTCGCACACATAAACAGACTAATGCCCATATATGTGTAAGTAAATACTATGTGTGCATGAACATGCAAGCAAGTGCACACTATAAAGAAGAAGAAATATATTCTTATATAGCTGGTAGAACTTTTCGGCTTCACAAATATTGCATATACAGAACACGAAATGCCCCCGATGAAAGATGTTTTGATGCCTACTTGATGATTTATTGATCATAGTGCAGCAGCCGGTGTTTTAGGGTGAATATCAGTGGTAAATATGATTTATTTCTGGATTTGTTGGGATGTTGTGCACACAGTAGCAGTGTGTGTGCCAGAGGACGCAGGGATCCTAAGTTAACATTAAAAGGAAAATCCACCCCGAAGCCAAAATCCATACATTACATACATGATGTTTGTCAGGGAAGCAAAGGCGAACAGGCTCTTCACGAATGTAAGCAAGGAGGCACGTCAAGCAAAGGTAGAAACCTGAAAGTGGAGATAATATATTTATATTTGAAGTATAAATCCAAAGGTGCTTCTTGGCTAAGAATAGCATACTGATTACGTGGAGGCAGCATCCATGGTGATAGAAATATGGGCATTTTAGGAAAGAGGGAGGGGAAAGCTTTCTGAGGCCCAGCCGCTAAGGGGGCCCATGGAGACCAGAAATATATAACCTAGCCTAAACAACAATAAACAATTTTATTTTTAACCAAAATACTCAGCATTACCTATTACAACAACCAATTAACATTTGTGGTGTCCTGGACCACAACCGACGCCATGACAAGTCCGAAAGGAGAAGAGGAACTTCCAAGGGAGACAGACCTTAATTTGAGGGAACGATGGAGACCGCCGACCAAGGAAGGGACCATCCTCCCCAGAGAGTGGAGAATATTACCAGATGAGGTCTTCACCAAATTCCCGCATATCGGCGCCAAACCGGACGGAAGGCAGGGCCAGTTTGCTACTGCCCAACAGAGCGATCTCAATCTGGCTCAAGCACTGCGCTCCGTACAGATGGTGGATGGGGTACCCCAGACGGAGGTAAGGGACCCAAATGGTAAACTCATTGAAGAGGATGCTAAGGACTGGGACATGCTACTTCCTTATGTGTTGTTCTCCATCCAGGATGTACCCAAGAGCTCCACAGGGTTTTCTCCTTTTGAACTGCTATACTGGAGAGCATTTCAAAGTGGCAAGTGGGCAGACGGAGAGGCGAGCATATCTACCACATAAACCAGCAATGCATGAGACTCCAAACACACCACACCACAGTATAAGAAGAGCAACCAGAAACCCCTCCCAGAGGTTCCCATGTAACCCCAGCTTATCGCAGTACAGAAAACAGCTGCTGGATGTCATAAGGGACTTAACTGATGTGTTTTCTGACCTTCGGAAGATGGTAAACCTAGGCATGATAGAAGAGTCTCATAGCGCCTGGTTCAGCCCTATCGTTATGGTACCGAAATCAGACCAAACGCCACAGTTCTGCAATGACTTATGGAAATTAGTCGAAGTTTGAATTTGTCGAAGTTTGACACCTATCCTATACCTAGGATCAAAGAGCTCATCAAACGGTTGGGACTGGCATGGTACATTGGTACTCTGGACCTGACCATGGGTTATTGGCAGGTGCCATTAACCCAGTCTGCCAAACAGAAGACGGAATTCGCTACCCCTGACGGATTGTACCAGTATACGATGCTCTGTTTCGGGCTACATGGCACCCCAGTCACCTTCCAACAGATGATGGATACAGGATTGCGACCTCACAGGGCCTTTGCTTCAGCCTACATATATGACATCGTAATTCAAAGCATGGAGTGGGACAAGCATGTGAAGCACCTGCGATCTTACAGGCCCTGAGAGGCAGGACTGGTAGCCAACACCCGGAAGTGTCACCTAGGCTTGTCGGAGGCAGAATATCTAGGACATACAGTAGGGCGAGGCATGGTGAGACCCAAGTCAGGGAAAGTGGACAGCATCTGGCACTGGCTGAAACCGTCGACCAAACGACAGGTCAGAACTTTTCAGGGGTTGGCTAGATACTACTGACAATTCATCCTTAACTAGCTAATTTAGCTGCTCCTCTGTTTGCCATGACACAGGCTAGCATCAAGTGAAGTGGACGTCAGAATCTGAGGGGGGAGTTCAGAAAGCTCCTGACGGTCCCTGTTCTGACGGTCCCGGATATTAAAAGGAATTTCGTCATCCAGACAAACGCCTTCGTGACAGGACTAGGAGCTGTGATGACACAAGTTATCCACGGCGAGGAACCCTCCATCACGTACATCAACAGAAGGCTCCTACCCCATGAGAACTATCGAGAGAAGAATGCATGTGTTACGAGATGGATCCTGGAGCTACAGGATTTCTCATTTAATGTGAAGCATTGTCCGGGAGACGCCATGTCCCGGAGAACTGACTGAGTCTGTGGGTTGATGCTCCCTGCCGGGGCATGGAGATGATGATGTGGATATGTGGTGTCCTAGACCACAACCGACACCATGAGACACACCCCGCGAGAGGGTGGAACTGGGAGGGATGCTATTTCCCAGTCAGCTGCCGCAATCAGTGGAGAAGGTGCCCAGGTGTGACCAATCATCACAATCACTCTCTCAACAGTTGAGGTTGAAAGAGAAGAGAAGAGAGAGGATCAGGAGAGAGGTCAGTGGGCTACTTTCTAGAGCCAAGTTACAGTGTTCACCTGTGTGTATGACCCTTGACTGGACAACGTGGATTTATGGTGATTGTTGGATTTTCCCTGGCTGATTTAAATCGTTTTGTTTCCTCAGAACCCTGACCGAAGACAACGCCCCTACCTCAGAGTTTTATGTTTAAATACAACCTGTTGAAAAGCAGTCATTAACCCTCTGTTCCATTCCCTGAGTGGAGCGTCGAAGAGACGAGAGATGAGCGGACAGGACCGCTGGGAGTCGGTAATTCCTGGAACATGTGTCCATGTGGAAAACACAACGAATTGGCAATTGGTGCCAGGCTGGAAAGTGTCTTAACCGCTTTGACCCAGAAGCGGGGGCAAGGAAACCGCACATGTGTGCGTCAAGCAGCCACAGCTGTGGCAGTGTTGCTGTCCGGTGCTGAACCCGTGACAATTCTCTTTGAATTATTTCACATTGTAATGGAAATTTCATTTATAATCATTTATAACCTTCCAAACTGTTATTTAGTAACTGAAGCATGCCTTGAAGGTTTTGTTGTCTTTTCATTAAGTGCTTCAGGCATAGGTTTGTATTAGATAAGGTTTAAGTGTTTGTTGTTTATGACTGTCTTAACCCTCGTAATGTACTCGTAATATAGTATTTAGCCACACGGCGGCGCCATCTGATTGTGTATGATTTGTG
>JAODUG010075997.1:0-13095 GCA_027564795.1 Aphredoderus sayanus
ACACACACATATGATGTGCACTGCTGACACAACAAGGTGTGTGTTTGAAACCCGAGGACAACAGGAAGGGTAAAAGGCACATAAAACAACAAAAATACATAAAGAAATAATTAAAATAGATATAAATACACTCAGCAATGCCAATTGACAAACACATAAATAATACACAATCAGATGGCGCCGCCGTGTGGCCTAAAACTAGATTTCTGAGTACATTACGAGGGTTAATCAAATCCCTCAAGATATCTATCTACATTCCGTGTGTGTGTGTGTGTGTGTGTGGATATAGATAGATTATAAAATGTGCAGTGGTCTCTTAATAATTGTGTGTATGTACTGTTATTTAATTAAATATTTGTGATTCTCCACAGATATCAGCAAATGTAAATGAGAACTACTAATGCAGCCAAACCTGAAGTTATTTCCAAGGACCTTGGTGGGGGACAGGAGAAAATTCTAAACTATCGGACTATGCATATTTTTATGCCTGCAGACATTTTAGTCATCCTAATAGCACAGACACAGTATTTGACTCACCATCTGTATTCAAAAACTGGAAGAAAGCAACCTACAGAGGGAGGGTTTGCAATCCATTCTAAGTCTTAGTGCCACAAACAAGCAATGATTGCATGGAGGGACTATCAGAGAGCTGTAACAACAAATGCATCACTGGTGAATGTCCATAACAAGGAGCAAGTTAAGCTTAACAAACAGGTTAAAGCAAATCGGGATTATATAATAACAATAGGGGCAGTGCAACTACTTACTGCCACACAAAATATTGCTCAAAGAGGACACAATGAGTCGGCAGACTCTGATAGTAAAGGAAACTTCATGTAAATTATGGAGACTATTGCTAACTATGACAAAGCTGTTAATAAAAAAAGTTTTACTTT
Organism: Aphredoderus sayanus; assembly: GCA_027564795.1. Lineage (NCBI taxonomy): Eukaryota > Metazoa > Chordata > Actinopteri > Percopsiformes > Aphredoderidae > Aphredoderus > Aphredoderus sayanus. The sequence goes on from JAODUG010075997.1 coordinate 897, forward strand.
GATTCATAATGCAAAGTACACAAGCAAAATCATTCAGAATGAGGTTCTGGGTTGTTTGGCAGATATGGTATGAACTGAAATTACAGATGTAAAGAAAATCTATCCAAGCGTGCTGTAGAGTGGTAAACATTCTGGGGTCCAGGCTACAATCAAATAGCAAGCGAAATATGCCTTTTATGTCTACTGCAATGCCCACTGTCTAAATTTAGATGCAGTCAAAGTGCCGAGGCAGAGGAGTTTTTCTCCTTGGTAGAAAAACATTGTGTTCACATCTGGCTCATATGTACAAAGACATGTCTGAATACACCAAGAGAGCTCCAGCGATTGAGTGACACTTGATGGGCATATCGATAAAAAAAAAAAAGGTGTATATATAGCTCTACGTAAAATTATGGATAGACTGCCTGCCCTTAAGTGAGTACTGCAAGAGATTGCCCAAGAACACAGTGGTGAAAGAGCTATTGAGGCTAGAGGTCTGCTGGCACAGATGGGTCTGGAATTCATTGTGCATCTTGTTACACTCCATAAAGTGCTGGGAGAAACAAAACTTCTATCAGATATGCTACAGGAAATCACTTGACTTTTCAAAAGCTGTTGATTTAATTGATGGTTTAGTTCAGACCTTGAATGATTTTAGGCAGGAGTCATGTTTTTGAAAACTTGTGGGATGAAGAGTTGAACATTTGTGAGTAATGTGATCCTGCTGTTCAGCCAGCAGCAAAATAGAAAAAAACTTCTAAGCTCTAAACACACTGAACATTGTGTACTGACTACTGTTGGTCAGAGGGTGTCGGAAGCGGGTAAAGACAGGTTTCGTACAGCATTTACAGTATCTACCCAGTTATTGATCAGATGCTAATGAGCTTAATAATTATTTTTTAAAGACAAACTGTGACATAATGAATAGTGTCCAAGCACTAAACCCCAGAAGTGATACATTTCTGCAGGAGACAGCTTTGCTATCATTTGCTCGATTGTATGATTCTAACATTGATGACCTGGGGCACAAACTACATCAGTTCAGCCAGATTTTAGAAAGGAAAATACAGACTGGGAAAAAGAGACCCACAAGTACAGTAGAGCTGGTACTGTTTATTGAGCTGTATAAAGAAGTGTTTTTTGAGCTTTTCAGACTCATGAAAGATTAAGCAATCTGGGTGTATTTAGTATTGAGTCTAAGAGGGCAAATGCTTTGAATCTTGACTCATTTGTTGATTGGTTTGCCAAAAATAACTGCAGAATACTGTTGCTGTAATGTGAAATTCTAGAAGGTCTGTACTGTTCATTGAACTTTATAAAGTGTCGCAGCAAAGAATGATTCACCTTGAGCTGAAGCTAACAGGAATGTGTGTTTCATTTTGTTGTAAATATTGGGATTTTATAAAATTGTAACAAACTGGAACAAATGCAATATTTTTTGGTGCATTGTGCTCTATTACTAAACTATTTACTGCTATTTTTGAAAAGCTTGAACACTGTCTTTGTTTCTTTTCTCCTGTGTCAAATGTGCCCCTCTCATAAAACAGTACCCACCCTAGTGTGGTGTGCCCTGTCAGTAATCTGTCACTGACTAATCTATCGGCACTCCATTGGACACTGATGTGCCAATAAAACGTTGGATTTCAACCAAATAGTATTTCACAACTTAACACATTTCTAACTAAAAAGTAAATTTCAATAAAAGTATTACTTTATAAAAGGAATTCCATAGGCTGTCATCAGGAACAGCCTATGGAATTCATAGGCTGTTCCTGTTGAACAGCCTATGAATGGCAGAAACAGGTGATGACCACCGTTTAGACCTTTTTAGTTTAAAAATACACTCAAATGTTGCTTTCATATATGTGGGTTACTTTTTGAGTTTGTAGTGTTATTGTACTACAGCTAGGCCACTACAGGAACAATGTCGTTTCTGTTAAGGTAATTCTAAATTTGTTACTCATTTTTGCTTAAAATGGAAATAACAGGGAAATGTCTTGTTTAGGGTTTTGCTAGTTTCTTTAATAACCATGCAACAGCATCAAGCAGATGGTGAGCATACTCTTTTATGACGTAAGACTCAAAAATACTGTACTGAAAATATCTAATCTTGTTAGCTTGCAGTTTAGGATTTGTGGCTGAGAACCCTGGAGAACCAAAAATGGTTTCAGGTGCTTCAACAGCCTAACCCCAAACCCATTCCCCAGCATCCTAGCTACACACCCAAGCAGCCCCAGATGCCCCAGCAGCCTAGCTACACAAACCAGTTCCCACAGCAAGTCAGCAACCTAGCTATCTCAAGAAGCCAAGCTATCCACCCTAGGCTCCCAAGCAGCCCAGCTATACCACCCAAGCACCCTGAGGTCCCACAGCAGCCTAGCTACCTGCCTCAACAGCCTAGCTACCCACCCATGAATGAGCCCCAGCAGCCGAGCTACCCGCCCACAGTGGTACCCAAGCAGCCTAGCTACCCACCCAAGCAACCTGAGGTCCCAGAGCAGCCTAGCTACCCACCTAAGCATGAGTCCCAGCCTGAGGTACCTCAACAGCCTAGCAACCCACCCGAGTTTCCTCAGAAGCTTAGCGACCCAAACCAGGTGCCCCAGCAGCCGAGCTACCCACCCAAGTATGAGCCTCAGCAGCCAAGCTACCCACCCACAGTGGTACCCAAGCATCCTAGCTACCCACCACAGCAGCCTAGTTACCCACCCAAGCAGCCTAGGTACCCAAACCAGCTACCCACCCCAGTTCCCCCAGCAGCCGAGCTACCCACCCCAGTTCCCCCAGCAGCCTAGCTACCCACCCAAGCAGCCCCAGCAGCCTGAGTTAACTCAACTGCCTCAGTTCCCCCAGCAGCCAAGTTACCCACCCCAGGTGCTCCAGCAGCCGAGCTACGCACCCAAGCAGCCTACCTTCCAATTCCCTCTGCAGCCTAGCTACCCAAGCAGCCCAGTTGTAACCTGATTCTGTCACCACCACTGCAATATCAGCCTACGTGGCCAAATGGAAGACACGGGTGCCCAAGTGTCTGCCTAGATACCCAGCACAGCGGGTGCCCCAATATTGGCTTGGCTACAAATCAGAGGTTGTCCCACAATATCAATATAGCCGTCTGGCAAAGATGGGCCAATCACATTGGCCTCTCCAGATGTCTAGAAACTACCCGGTATCTGCTGCACAAAATCTGGGCTACTAAGTGAAGAAACAACCAAATCTTAAATTGTACAGGTAATACATTTGGGTCAGTAATGTACCAATAAAACAACTTTTAAGAAATGTTTTAATCTTGCAAAAATTCTTGCCTTTAGGGTCTCTCGCTAGAAGCACTGTAAAACCAAGGAGTAAACAGATGGCCACAACTTCAGCTGCAAACGCCACACAATGTTACATGGTTAACTGATTCTGATATTACTAGATATCTGATCCTTTTGTGGCTGCTGTCTTGTGTCTGTGGGCCTCCTTTTGGGTATAAAAAAAAGGTATTTTACTAGATTTCCATGTCATTTATTGGGTCATCACTTTTAAGAGTTGCTTGCCTATTGTAACACTTAATTTTGTTATAGTATACGACTACAAAGCAGATTGTTTAATGCAAAATTGTAATAAGTTGATTACAGTGCAGGGATGTCTGGTACCGTGATAAAACTTATTCTGATCACGACATTCCTTCCAAGCTTGATTGCTACACCTAAATAAATGTGTTTTATAAATATTTGGAGGTAATTCAGCTGCAAGATTTATTAATGAATAGGCTGCTTCTCACTTAAGTGTTGTGAAAATAACTTTTACTGTGAGCATGGCCCCTCCAAACTGTTTCTCTCATGGCATTGAAGAAATGTATGCTCAGTCTACCCATGCAACTTCAATTATAATTTCATACCCCACAGGTAACCTTCTGGCTCACGGCTAGACTAGCCTGTATCCGGCCTCAATACAATCTAGTCTACTGTACAAAGGTCCTTCATGCGGCCAATGAGTAATATGGTACTGAGATTAGAGGAAAAGATGTGGGGAAAGGAAATAGTTTAATTGTCAACTGCTGTTTTTCTGATTAACAAACTGCACAAAAGCTTTGCATTACCTGGATTTTCCTGTAACGCCTATGCTCATGCATGGGTTACATATCTTTTCCGTCCATGCTGTGCAAACTGTAGCAACGTGTCTGTCTACTTAGGAGTACCTAAATAAATGATGTGTATGGCAAGCCTGGGAGTGCAACAGTTGACTTCATATATGGACATAAATTATATAATGTCGCTGGATCTACGACAACCAGATCCAGTCGAAAGTCTTATTTTGAAAGCAGTTAAGCGGAAGTCACCCCTCTATAATAGTAGGAAAAAGTTGCTGGAATTTACGCACACCTTGCGCCTCACCGTAACAACTACTTTTTTTTAAAGTTAATTGAATTGAGGTTAAAGTTTTGACCCATTCGGGAAAAACAGTTAAATTGTCATGTCATATTGTATAAGTATAAGAAATGTCAAAAGTTCCTGCCAAACTTGAACGAGCAACACTGACTGAGGTGAGAAAACACTTCTGTCGGTTAGCTCTACTGTACTGTTACTGGCTAGCTTAATCCAAGAGAATGGAAAAAAGGCTGCTCTTACCACTTTAACCACTATAGTTATAGTTACTATAATGTTAACTAGGACCTGCTAAAATAGACTATGTACTGACTAAATAACTAGAACATGTTGGCTATATTACATATAAAAAAACTCTTCATCTTTCCTCCTCAGTGTAATTATAGTTTCCCAGATGAAACATTGAATGATATCTGCAGTGTGAGATCAGTCTATTCTGACCTGCGCGTGTATGTTGACTTCTACTGTAAGTTTAACGATGTAGCCTACTGATTGAAAATATGTAAAAATACTTATTTTTCCTTTTTTCTTTTTTTCTTTTTGATATGGGACAGGTTTATTAGTATAATTATATATTTAATGCGTGTGGTTATGATATAGTATTAGTGTGTACCAAGTAACGCAGTGATCAGTCTCATTGTAATGATGTCTCATGACTGAAATAATAGCAAAAACCACATAAAGAGGGCTTTAGTGTTATAGACACATTAATAATACAAATATTGACAGTATACTCTAGTCCATATTTTGTATTTTATACAACTACAAATGAAAAATGTGGGCATTGTTTTTAGACAAATGTGTGATTATGAATATGTTTTCATCAGGTTTTCCCACAAAGGAGAAGCGGAAGCTTGTTTATCTGGCAGGAACTATTCCTGTTAACTTTGACGGTAATAATAATGATCATAATTAGGCTATTATTTATCATATATTATATATTCAATAAATAACTATAACATTTCAACCAGGCACAAACTACAACATTCCAGTGTGCTTGTGGCTCCATCAGTCCCATCCCACTATCCGTCCCCGGTGTTACGTCTGCCCTTCTGTTTCCATGGTGATCAACCCCACCTGTCCCTGGGTGGAGGCCGGCGGCCATGTTAGTCTGGACTACCTCCGTGACTGGACCAACGTAGGTCTAACTACTGCTAGTTTTTAATTGTTATAACAATTTTGTAAATCTCACCTCATATACAATTTCACAATTTTAAAGTATTTTAAGAGCCACAATTTTGGAAGGATAATAAAAATACATTTAGATTCCATTTTGTGAAGTATCTTACATTGAGTGTGTTTAGTACATGTGCAGCATTTTGTTAAAGGTAGGGTCAGCGATTTATAAAATAATTAATTTTTGTCAAATTCAGCAAATCTAATCACAGTCTGCTACATGCCCATTCTGTGTGCACTGAAAAACCGGTGCGGTAGGTACCACAAAATCCTAGACTTGGCAATACGTGTCCAAAGTGGGGGGCAGAGCTTCTGAGGGTACACCCTATGCTACTGAAGGTGGTGGTGCTTTTGTTTTGATCAAGTTAAAATATCAACAATCCCAGAACCCGAAATTGATTCTTTTAAAATGGAGATCAGTTGGGTTTTAATTTGGATAGCTGAGGTTAGTTAGTTAGGTTAGTGGTCTGTCAAACCCAGCTATTACTAGAAATGGCTTAATACCATATTAACCCTCCAGCTGTGCTATGGGTCAAAACTATCCAGTACATTTTCTTTTGTGCCAGCACAGCACGCCAACCACAACACGAACATATGACGTGCTACGGTTGGCTCCATCTGCTGCCGTTTGAAACCAAAGGACGGCGGGAGGGTTAAGGCATGGGTAACAGGTATTTTCACTTTTTATAGGGTGTGTCCAGTCTGCCTCTTCTCATTGTGGCAATGCGGCAGGCCTTCCAGAAGGACACGCCTCTTTATGCTACACCCCCTGCACTTAACCAACCAGGACAGCCTTCTGAGGATGGGTGAACATTTACTTAACATTTTCATTAATACATGCACATATTCCACTTTTAGCCAGAAAAAAATAACAGTTATCTGAATTTGAATACAACTCCATTAAATGTGTGATGTGCATGTTCTGACTGTAAATCATATCCTCAGTGCCTCCCTCGATCAGACCACCAGGCAATCCTCTCACCCATCTGGTAGTCCAGGTAACCCAGCAGATGTACAGCAGTAGATCCTAAATCTTTAATCAGGTCTTTAAAGCTGACAACAGGTGATTAGCAGTAGCACATCTGTGCGCTAGAGGAACCATCACGTTACCGTGGCGACCCCTGACCTGTCCTGTCAATGTGCAGCCAGCCAACAGGAGGACAGGCAACCAGGAGGGAGGCGGTCATACACAGAGGAGCTGCTAGGGATTGACTTCAGCACCTCCTCCTCAAACCCCTTCCTCTCTCCTCCCTCCTCCGGTAAGATGAAGTCTGTCAGTCAGTAGTATACACAGATAATTGCTTCTTCTGTCCTGATGAGACAACTGGAGTTCTCCTGGGTTAGTTTGACCCAGAGGACATCATGAGGATTAATGTGTTATCTAACGAGACTAAGCTACCACCTGTCTTGAGGGCTAGCAGGTAAGATAACTAAGTTGACCTGGTGCGGATTGCAGGACCAGAACCAGAAACAGGCTCCAAAAGAGAAGCAGGCCTCCAGACTCCAGAGAGGCTCTGCCAAACCCAGAGAAGACAGGAGCCGAGGCAGGTGAGGACCCAGTGCAACTGCACGGGACCAGACTTGGACAGAGGACGCTCGCATGGACCCCGAGTGGCAGGGCCTGGCGTTCACCACGGTAACGCCGTCTCTTTGTCCTCAGGTGCCCGCCTGCCTCCCTCCAGACAAGGCGGCCACCTTCCTCAGCCTATCATCAGTGGAGGGGCGGAGCTTCCAGCTGTGTGACATCTTGGAGGCGGTCCAGCAGACCAGAGACTTGGCCTCTGCCTTGCGCTACCTGTCCCACACCTGTCCTATCTGCCAGGAGGTGGTGTCTTTCAGCAAGGTCAGTGCTGTTAGGACCAGATTCTGCCCTGCTGTCCTATCATGCCAGCCAGGTCTTGACAGGCATGTGTGGGGCGTTCGTCGTGTCTCCCTCTGCCTCAGATGGTCACCATGACGCAGTGCAGCTGTTCTCTCTGCGAGAGCTGCTTTAAGACGTTCTTCTGGAGCACCATCAGAGAGAAGAGCATCGACCAGCTGGTGTGCCCTCTCTGCAAGCAGCCGAACCTTAGTGACGGTCTGGAGCACAGCATGGACTACTTCAACCTGCTGGACACACAGGTTACTGGGAGCGCTGGTCTGTGACCAGAGAGGAGTCCCCGCCAGCCACTAATGGAATGCATGTAGCTTGTCAGACATGTGGCACACTGCTCTGATCTGATGCCTGCTTCTGGTCTGACAGATCCGACACTACCTGGACCCTCAGAGCCACGAGATGTTTCAGCAGAAACTCCGAGACAGAACCTTGCAGGAGATGCCACTGTTCTGCTGGTGTTCTCATGTAAGGAACAATCCCTTAATGGTTCATAAACCTTGTTTGCCATTCAACATTTATCTTTTATAAACCTCGTTTGACATTTGAACGCATAGATTAAATAATGTTGTTCTATTTGTTTAATGTGGTGTGTGTGTGTGTGTGTGTGTGTGTGTGTGTGTGTGTGTGTGTGTGTGTAGTGCAGCGTCGGAGCGCTCCATGAGTCAGAGAGGTTGCGGATGGACTGTCCCAGCTGTAAGAAAAGCACCTGCTCTCAATGTAGGGCTGCGGTGAGACCCCCTCCCCCTTCCCCCACACACACACAAACACATTTTCACATCTGTTTAAATCAGTTTGCATTATCATTTGCATTTAGCAGTCAAGTGACCAATAGCAGTATAGCAGTCTTCACAGACAAGAAGTGAGCAGATCAGTTTGAGGCTTGTATCCTTAACTATGTGTTTGTTTGTGTGTGTGTGTGCAGTGGGACCCTCAACACGAGGGCCAATCCTGTCAGCAATTTAGAGAAATGCAGAACCTTTCTGAACGTTTAGAGAACCTTCTGGAACATAACAAACTGGGTAGAGACCACCTATTACCGTGGAAACACAGCTGTCTGTCTGTGGTGGGGCCTTCTGTTTGTCTTATACCAGTCTCTGTCTGGCTATCTTGCAGTGTGTCCGCAGTGCCGGTCTCTCTTTTACCTGTCTAGAGGAGGATGTCTGCACATCACATGTCTCCAGTGTCGACACCAGTTCTGTGGAAACTGTCTACAGCCCTTCAACCTAGGAGCTGTAAGTTACACTGGGCATATGCCAATAATGTGGTGCAAAGGTTTTATAACTGCAAATCTATTATACAGTATTGCTTCTACTGTTTTACAGGCCTGTGGTTTCTCTGTAGACTGCCAGTTAAAGGGTCTCCATGCTCACCACCCCAGAGATTGTCTGTACCACCTGAGAGACTGGAGCACTACCCGCCTACACCAACTGTTGCAGGTAGGCCTGGCCTGTAGGGGGAGCTGTCCTTGTCAAAACACAATAGACCTGGCCAGTCGTGTTGACCCTGCCCGCAGTTGGCAGCACTTCAGTCTAAATTTAAAAAGTGCACAGAATGGAATTTTTCTTATTGTTTAGTTTTGGGTTATGCCATGCTCACGTTATTTTCAGTGCAACATTTTTTTTTGCCTTTGACAAACAATTCAAATATGTTAAGGTCTTCGTTTGCAAGTTATATGATGTTCGCTAACTGCTGACCGTTAAAAGTAAAATGCCGGCAAGAATTATGCACGTCAGCTCTGGCCAAACTCTTTTCGTTATCAATGAATACATATGCCAAAGATGTAAAACTAATACCGACATATACTGTATAGCTGTACTTTTACAAAAGTAAACTGGTATGGAAACATCTAAGGGTTTTATAGCTTTACATTTTCCCTAAGTGATTTGAGTGACATGTTTTATATGCGCTATAAACGCTATAAAAAGCAATAATAGCTTACATGTAGCAAAATGCTTACTTTACCGACTTAGTGATCTTGTAATTGACAAACACCTGTGTTATCCAGTGAAAATATGTGTAATTGACAAAACATGTAAGTTTGCAACACATTAGTTAACACTGTAAACATTTTTCTTATAGGGAAAATCCTTTAAACCCAGAAGCATGGGCATGTTCTGAAAATGACATATGTCTGGCCAGGTCTATGGCAAGCAACAAAACAAATTATTTTTCTTCTTTCCTCCTTCTAGTATTACAGAGTACCACTTACATGGGTGGGCCCAGCCTATAGCAGCTGTACTGACACATATGCAGGTAAGACCTGTTTTAATTATGAGGTTATATAATAGACTGAAATTTTAACCTAGAGGGAATTTACTATTAGGCTGTTTGTTTACCAGGCTCAAAGCCACAACAGTATTTAATATAGAATAAAATAGATATTATATACTAAATAAAATATGGACTACAGTGTTTTTATAGTGATGTCTTTCATAATGATGCTGGTTCTGTTCCAGGGGTCTGTTCAGTTCTGGAGCTGAAAGAGCCCAGCGATGAGGAGCTGCCATGTGGTCAACCTGTTTTACCAGGACAAAGAGGATACTGCCTGTAGGTACACTGCCTACACTGCCAGAAGTAAAGGGAGAGACATTATTAGGACTTTGGTAAAGGGCAATAATATAGGTAGGGTCTGTCATTCTTGAGAACGCTTGCTAACGAACTCAAATCATAACAAAATAACCTCTCCCTTCAATGCCATAGGCTATTATATCTTATTGTGACACCAGATGGTGCCATCTGATTGTGCATGATTGTGTAGATCTCTTTATTGTTGGTGTTGTGTGTATTTATTTTTATAGTAATTATTTCTTTATATATTCTTTTTTGTTTTTTTTGTGCGTTTTAACCCTCCTGTTGTCCTCAGGTTTCAAACATACCTTGTTGTGCCAGCAGTGCACATCATATGTCTGTGTAAACTGTAGAATTAGGATTAGCGCCTTCTATCTGCCACAAATAGCTAGTGCGTTGGGTCAGTTTGACCCAGAGGACAACAGGAGGGATAAATATATATTTACCATATAATTCCCATTACATTTCCAGTTATCATTAATATATTCCCTAAGGTCGACTAATAACAGCCATACATTTATTCTTATGTAGAAGTTAGAGATGGTAGTTTTCAGAATAATAATGGACACTATCCCTCTGGCAGGTCCCACTATAAGGAGTTTCTTGTGGATATGGTCCAGAGGACCCAGGCCGACCCAGCGGTCCTTTTTAACACACCAGAGATCTTGGCTGAGCTGCAGCGCTGGCATATGGCTGTCCCCTCACGGAAACCCCAGGAAGCAGAACAAGTCTACACACAGCGCCTCCGTCTGGTCAGTATAACTCATGATACCATCAAACCCTCAGGTTCCTTCTGCAAGAAGCTATTGTGTCACGCCAGTCTTGACTTTTTACCATTCATTATGAAATTGGCAGAAAATCCAAGAGCAAAAGTCAGGTTCACAAGTGCGCAAGACAAATCTGAGTGCACACACACTCATCCTGAAAGAGCAAGCAACCTATTATGGCGAGAGCAGAGTCTATGTGATAGCGTGAGTCATTTTTTAGAGAGAGAGCAGCAGAAAGGAAAATCTGTTTGAGAAACAAAAGAAACGTGCTTCTGCAACAAATAATTCTCCACACGAATTATGGAAGAAACATAACGGCATACTTACATCTGTATACTGTATCTCAAACGTGTTTGCTCCAAGTTGTTATTCCCTCAAACTGAGGGCCAAGTGGTTTCTAAAGAGATTAACACCAATGCAATAGCATCAGTTTTATCTGGAGACTATCTATGCATGCATTGAAAGAAGAGCAAAGAATGACACTGAAGGATTTTCTCAATGGACTTTTTATTTGCTTTTTTGCCTTTTAGTTAGCCTGTGATAGACATGGTTCATCCAATCACCTGCCAATTTCTTTTTTTAAGTGCCTGCCCCTTTCATACTGTGTAAATGGACGGCTTCCCAGAAGGTTGTTTGTAACAAACCATCTTGCATGTCAAGTTATTGTGAATATACCCGTTATCTAAAATAATGGGTCCTATGCATCTTCTTTTCAGGCATTGTTCAACTCCCTTCCTCTGATGAAGCGTGGTGCTTCTCTGACCTGCTCAGAAACCCCTGCAACCTCCATTGCTCCCTATGCTGGAGACAGAGCAGTAATACATTGACTTTCACTATGTAGCGCAGAAGTGGGATGTGTAATGCTACGTTTACACACCAAATGTGGAATGGCCATGGAACAAATATTATGTACACGGTGTCAGAAGGTTGTTTATACTGGGTGTGGACTGCAAACCTTTATGAACCCTGCTGTTCACTGTCCAGGAACTGGTAAAACGTAATTTACATTCATTAATCAACATGGGAATAAATAAATATCTATTTTGATTTGGATACATATAATTCAAGGACAACCCTTTCTAGTCAGTCATTTATCATATTTTGAAAGACACAGCAAATAGCCATAACAAAACATGGCTGCTACAGTATGTATATAGTATGTAGACTGGGGTGTATATGGGTCTGCAATATGATGCATATAAGCTTAACCCTTGTAATGTACTCAAATCTCATTTGGCCACCTGGCGGCGCCATCTGATTGTGTATGATTTGTGTGTTTTTCATTTGTCTTTGCTGAGTGTATTTATTTCTTTATTAATTATTTATGTATTTGTGTTGTTTTATGTGCCTTTTAACCCTCCTGTTGTTCTCGGGGTATCAAACACACACCTTGTTGCGCCAGCAGTGCACATCATATGTGTGTGTAAGCTGTAGAATTAGGTTTAGCGCCTTCTATCTGCCACAAA
>JAODUG010076008.1:0-13095 GCA_027564795.1 Aphredoderus sayanus
CGATACATAATCAACCCAGGTGCGTGCAATGTCCGTGATTGCGGGAGTCCTGCCGGCGAGACAGGAAAACCCTTACACAAATGAGGATAATTTTGTGTTTATTTTATTTAACATTTAATTACAATTTTATCTGACAAGTACGAAATCCCTACTCTAGGCCAAACAGCAGTACACAGTACAAAGAACATAACAAAAGTCACCAGAAATTAAAGTGATAAACATTTAAGTGTTTAGAAAAGAAGGTACTATTTCAAATCTCATAAATATTATAAGGTACATGTTGGAATTTAACCAAAAATGTTTTGGATGTAACCAAGCATGGAATAACATTGTTTCATTATGTCGTCATCATCACAGATGACAACAAATATCCTATATAAACTTTCCAGTCTTGATACCACAACTGGTATTTATTGCAGTGTGTTATTTAACCCTCGTGATGTCCTCTGGGTCAGAATGACCCAAATCACTAGCTCTTTGTGGCAGATAGAAGATGCTAAACCTAATTCTACAGTTTACACATACATATGATGTGCACTGCTGGCACAACAAGGAGTGTGTTTGAAACCCGAGGACAACAGGAGGGTTAAAAGGCACATAAAACAACACAAATACATAGAAGTACAAGAAATAATTAATAAAGAAATAAATACACACCGCAATGACAATTGAAAAACACACAAATCATACACAATCAGATGTAAGCAAGCATGGAATAGCATTTTTTCATTATGTCATCATCACAGATAATAACAAATATCCTTTATAAACTTTCCAGACTTGATACCACAGCTGGTATCTATTGCAGTTTCATTTAAGACATGTTGCATTGTGTTTCCATGGAGCTTGAGAAAGAAATCTGTGGTCAATGCATTTCAGTTCAGCTAGTTTTAATTTACACTGAAGAAGTACACTGAAGATATATACAGTTGATTTGGTACATGTATTGAGTGATATACTGTATATCTGTCAGAATTAATTAAATAAATGACTCTGACAAATACTTTTTCTATGATTAATGTGAAAGATTAATGAATCAGTCCGAATTGTTTTTAAACCTATAATTATGTCATCACCTGAAGGGCCTCAAGCAGGAGATCAAGTGAAAACAAGTTTTGTTAAAATGAGTATGTAGTAGTAGAAGATTCAGTGTAATGTTTTTGTGTCAGAAGTTCAGAACATATTCCTGTCCCATTGTTGAATGGAATATGTTTTAATTTAAAGAAGTTCTTAAATACCCAGTACGCTTTTAGATTCAAAACATTCCATGTGGATAGACATCTTCAGGCTTATCCTGCCACAGAAGGCAGACAGAGAATTCTCACATTATAACTCTTCCATGATCCCTTAAGAACGTTTAACTCCCACTCAAACGAACGATAAACGAGCCTATGTTTCCATATTCCTAAGCCCCTTTCTTTAAGCACATTAACTATGACATTAGGGGGAATTTCTTGTATTTTTACTCACCAAATGTATCATTTTAACAAATTAGAAACAACTCTCAAACAACCATAGTTTCATCATTGGAGGAAACCATGAATAGCTCTAATCTCAGAATTCAGTGATCCCTCGGATTGCTCTGCTGAAAAATGATATCACTCACAGCTCACATTCCTATAAAGCACGTGAAAGGTTTGTTGCAATCCCTATCGAATGTCACTTTGGGGAAATCAAAGCAATTTCACAGGCTTGCTGACACATCCTTGTTCTCAGCTGTAAACTACTGTAACTTACAACAACAATAGGCTTATCATGTTAGCCTGCAGATTTGGCGCTTTCTTTCATGTCCCCTTGTGGTTTCAACAGCTACTTTACACAAGTGCAGTCATAGAGTAAAGGCAAACCAAGACTACAGCATAGTTTCCACTGGCTAAGATGTTAGTATTGATCTCTCTTTTCTGTTGGAGAGCAATCGCCAGCTTTAGTATATAGGAGACCAGGGAAAGATGGTCAGATACATGCACCATTCTCAACACATCTTCACAGGGCCTCATTTCCATCCCCTGTAATCACAATTAGACATGTTGAGAGGATCATTTGGGTTATCTGTATTTTCTCATTGGACTGTGAATATTTCAATCAGTTAGCATGCACATGTTCCCAGAGACAAGCGCTGGTCCGTGGTGTCGGCAGCATGCGTAAAGAGAGGCTGGTTCTGGGGGAGGCAGATACTGCCTGTTGTTTGTTCAACTTGCGCAACTTCAGATCAGATGGTGACTGAACTGTGACACAGGCAATCACAGCAAAATGAAGCAAGTAATTACCTTGAAATGATTATCAAACTGCTGTGAGCATAACGCCTTGACTCCAGTTTTGTCCACAGCAGATAGTGTGCTGCTGCTGTGGAAATATGTGCTTGTTTGTGTGACTGAATCAGACGAAGTCTCAGAAGCAGTGTTTAACTGCTTGTGTTTCCTTTTATGAGTCCTTTACATGTTTGGAGGTTTGATTCATAAACACATATTGACGTTAAATCAATCAAAAAAACACTATAACCATTGATATACACGTACATTGTTTAGATCTGTTTTAAGGTATTTTGTATCACAACATTGTACATGTTTGCACATGCTCTTCATGAATTGTCAGCCATTTCTATTCATACAAAGGTCACACGTTTTGTGGAAAGTAGCAATTACACATTGGTGGGGTTATTCAGCGCACCACGCAATGATGCATTTTTTGATTGCTCATTTGTTTAGACCATAACACAGCTTGTGAGAGGATTTATGTGACTGTTTAGTATATAAACTGAAGGCTCAATGTCATTCCATCAAAGACAAAGAAGGTGATATATTGGTGGTGAGTGAGTCACCTGCTCTTTCTGAACCCTTTTATAAGAAATAGAAGAATTCCCCTACATTGTCATTCTGACACCACTAATGACAGCACAGCAAGGAACCCTTACACCTGCCCTGGGGCACGCGTGAGGATTGCTAGTGTTTTCTTTCAGGTGCTGTAGCTACTCAGCCTTGTGATACCATCATGCTCCTGCGAGCTCCAGGTTGATTTGACCACAAGATGTCAGTCTGGACAGGCCTGAAATGTTGCGCCAGAGTTCGAACCATAGTGCTTCTGACTAATCAGCTTTGTACTTGCAGTTACATTATGGCCGTAGTTTAGGTGTGACATTAACGGAAAGTGATACACAATCATGTCAGTTCATCCAATTGCCGACCGAGTAACTTTTGAAAGTGCCTTCCCTTTTCTTAACAGTTTCAATAGTGGACTTTGCAGATGGTTCTGTACAACAAACCATCTGGTGTGTCAGGTTTGTACCTACCAACTTCTTATTGAGTGTTGATTAGCTTCGTGAACATGCACATTGAAACAGAATACATATGTCTGTTATTTCTATAAAAATACATTTTAGATTAGGTGTTTTCCAGAGCTCGGAAAACGACAGTTAAACTTTAGTTTCCCTTAAAACAACTGGCAATGTTAAAAGTAAAAAAAACACATTTTCTCTCAGAACAATAAATAAAAAAAACATATGTATTAAGCACTTTATTAGCTAGGCCATTATCTATTGCATTTTTTATGGTTGATTATGTGGTAAAAGGTATACGAGCCAAATGCGCTGCTATATTGTATTAATGTAAGTGTTGTTCTATGTTTGTACACTGGGTGTCGCTGTGACTGTTCAGGGCCTCAGGTGTATTTAGGTAGCACCTTCACGGTGTGCGTCAGGCGTTGGACCCGGAAGGGCAAATGGTTTTTGGACCCGGAAGGGCAAATGGTTTTTGGACCCGGAAGGGCAAATGGTTTTTGGACTCGGAAGGGCAAATGGTTTTTGACAGCTATTGCGGCAAGTGTTGCATAAGCTATACCACACCAGGAACAAAAGAGGAATACATGTACCTCGAATAAGGCAAGCAAGAACAGTCTGGAAGCCTATCCATTATACAGTACGCACACAGACTTATGCAAGCGCGTCAACAGGATATATTCTTCCCGGGTACAACATCGCAGTAGCTTACAGCTAGGTAGAAGGTTGGGCTTCTACAGTAGGCATGATGACATTAAGCGGCAATTGTTCTATTTAGAATATTGTTTGCTTATAATGGCTGGTGTATGACCTGTCCAACTATTGACAAATGTATTACATGTAAGTCACTTTGGATAAAAGAGTCTGCCAAATGCCGTAAATGTAAATGAATGATAGAAACTCAGCTGGTTTTAAGCAAAAAAAAATTAAATCTGAAATATAGAAAATGTGAGAAATACTGTACATTGGAAGGGTCAGATTAGAGTTACTGGTTTTCTGGTTGCTAGCTTGAAACAGTACAGTAATTTCTCACATTATCATTTTGATGGGATTCTCTAAAGATTCAGGAACAGCATGTCAGTACTGTTGTATTCTGGGGTTTCCACTTTTCCCTCTGAATTTTGCACATTCAGTTTAATTTTTGACTACATTTGTCTGATTAAATGAATCAAAGAGCAAGCACACATGGCACAATTGCTGTTTCTTAATGTGGCACTGTGTTGACAACATTTTCGAGTGATCCTCAAGCCCTGTCTGGCTGCATTCACAGAATCCATAATTGATTGACTGATTTTGAAATGACATGCAAACTACTGTACATTTGATTAATTAGATAATTTTAAATAAATGATGCATTACTTGTATGACAAAATAATGTATGGTTTTAGAGTACAGTATGGAGAGAAAATGGTAATTAAAAACGTGACAGACTTTTTGGAGTAGAAAAAAGTCAGAGGTCAGTAGTCTGTTATCTGTAGAGGTGTGCCTGCCGACAAACTACTCATCTGTCAAGACAATAACAAGTAGGTAGAGGCCAATCTCTTTTTGACTTTGGCTCCAAACCCCTAAAATACCTGGTCTGGACTCTTTCTGTTCCACTCCCTGACTGTCTTTCAATCTTTTTCCACTCATTCTTCATTCTGTCCTCTCTTTCTGTGGATGTAAGACGTACGTTGGTAGGGAGATGGACATCTGGGGTGTTTGGCAGATTCCCTCAACTTGTAAGGGATGTCACTGCATGTTCAGACACAGGCTCTCAGTTAGTTTGTCACCGTTTAAAAGTGAGCAATCACTGTCACTGTAGTGACACCAATCTCCAAATGTGTCACTGTCCATATTTGAAACAAACCTCTGCAATGTCATTCTAATGCTGGTTTGACCCATGCGATAATTCCAAACACAGAATGTTATTAGTAGGGATGCACCGATGAAATTCTGGGCTGATGCCAATGTTTAAAACAGCAATATGGCAACAGTCAATGCCGATGTTGGTTTCATAGACGTAATGGAAATGACTGGCCTCCTCATTCTACGGCATGTAATTCTAATTCAGTTCGAAATGAAATACAGCAAAACTTTGTTAATGTCAAAATATCTCACTTTCCACCCTTTCCACTTTTAGTGTTTTATATCTTACTCAGCCATTAAAAAACACTCCATTATGCAGTTTCAATTAGATATCGATATTATTTTTCAAGTGCTTTTCCAGCTGGATGAATTCACGCTAGATTACTGTTGTGTATTTCTTTTCAAACAAAGTTTCTTTGGTTACAACACTCTCAATAAACTTGCCCACGTCATTTCTACAGTGCAAACTGTCTTAGCACGCATGATTTGTGATGATTTGTTGATTGTGTGGTTAATTAAACCTGCAAACGTCAAGAACCAAGTATAAAACGTATTGATAGATTTGCCCTGAGAGCATGCAGCAATCTGACAAAGAGAGACTGTTCAGGAATATGCTGTGCTGCAGGGTGATGAATATTGCTTGGTCATTAGACTAAATATCTTATGCAATACGCCGCTCAAACAGTAAAACAACTCAGTTCTTTGTGTTGCAATTAAATATAATATTATTATAAAGTTGTCTAATTACTATGATGCACCAATTTATCGGTTGATACCGATGTACAGCTGATATGTGTGTGTCCCTAGTTATTAGTTATTCACGTTGTTGACTGCCATCAGCCTATTCTATCAGGCAAATAAGATGCCTATAAGGCAAATAAGATGCCAATAGCAGTCTCTGATCTGAGCATATTTCACTTATTTGTGAAACAAACTCATAAAAAAAAGATACATACTGTATCTTGACCAAACTGTAAGCACCTATCCTTCTGCTGCTGCAAAAGTGAAAAGTATTTAGTATTTTCACTCGACACAGACCACAGACATGATCCACAAGCCTTTACTGTCTCTTTTTGTTGCTCTTCAGTCACATCAAACATCAAATTTGCCTCACAAAATATTCTCATAATCATCTTAGCTTCTCTGATATAAAGTGAGAATGTACAGGAGGAGAATGTTATCATAAGATTAGCAGGTCAGAGCCTGATGTTCTACAGTATGTACTTCTTATAATGAGCCCATATGAACCTGTATCTGTTCTACCTCTGACTCTATTCAAGTTGATGCGTTGTGCCCCTACACAGTATATAGTGGGTTATTATCTTTTAAGCGTGCCAGATAATAGCTCATTCTGACGGTCTTTCTCTCTCAGCTCAAGGAGTAGGGCTATAGGTTTTCAGAGCATCCACACACAAAAAAGCTGTTTGTTTACTTGAAATTCACTCCCATCTTTGTCTCTTTGTCCCAGTGTGGGCTTAACATGTTCCATCTCCAGGCTTCGTTAAAACCCCATTAGTCATGCAGAAAACAATAATCAAAATGGAAATGAGAGGAAAAGTGCTGTGAGGTAGGGAAATGAATGAAGCGAACTAACTGACTTCTGTGGTATAAATGAAACCTTTATTACTCTTTACCTTTTGATTTTCATTTGCTCTCTGGTTTAGTTACTATATATCACATATATTGGTTCAAATTAATACAGTACACTTGAAATCTTTTAGATATCCATGTAGGCTTAATGTTAAAATGCGATCAGATATAACAATTTAGTAGCTATTAAAGCTACAGAACTCAATAGCTATGTTAGCAGTCAGCATTTTTGTATGCACCTTTATAAAGCGTCAACATTTCCAACCAGTTTGCTAATAACTTGAATAGCTTGGGGTCGTACGATGGGATATTACAGATGTATTTCTACCAGGCTATGTGAACAAACTTGCTTTGCAAAAGTCAGTCGTGTTAACAAGCCCCGTGGACTCCACCAAGTCATCCATCAACTCCGCTCTCCTGCCAGGTTCAGCACACCATTGCCAATACATGACAAGATAACTGACACAGCAGACAGACTCTGCAGCTCCATCATCATACGCATCTATTAAGAGCTCCTTGCATTTGTCAAGCTAAACTATGGCCACTGTGGCAATAGGTTGGCTGTCATGTTTATTATTGGCTGGTTGCACATGGGCTGTATAAGTGCTGTACTTGCCAAAATGGATGCTACAGTACACAACACTTAAAAATAAAAATGTTTTGAGCTTTATTTTACTAGGCAAAATTGTTAATAACGTATAATTATTAACATTGATGGCCTAGCAAGAGATAACATGCCTTAGAAAATAATAATAATAATAATAATAATTGACTAAGTCCAGTTTGGCAGAACCACAGTCCTCTTGGCTTTACTTTTGTCAGACATTTAAACTTAGCTGATGCACAGGATGTCCAGTACTGTACAGTAATGACCCAGAAAACCTGCCGCTATAGTGTTGGGTACACGCCCAGGGGCCAAGTCCAGTACCCAGTGAGCAGGCGTTGTGTGATACTTGAGTAAGTCTGCACATGTGCTAATTAGTCAACTGGGATAAGGGGGCAAGGGACAGCTAGGCTCAAAGGTAGGAGAGAGACGGGGGGAGGGAGAGGGAAAGAGAGAGATAGAGAGGGAGAGAGAGGGAAAGAGAGATAGGGAGGGAGGGAGAGAGAGAGAGAGGGGGGGGGTGAGAGATAGGGAAAAAGAGAGATGGGGGAGAGAGAGAGAGGAAAGAGAGAGAGAGGGAAGGGGGGAGAGAGATTGACCAAATGCCCCAGGGTGAGCTGGTTACCCTTTCTGTTATAATTAGCTCCAAAGTGCTAATTAGACCACTGGCTTGGGACTCAGAGAAACATACAGGATGTGGCAGATAGAAAGACGGTGAGAGGAAATTAAATATTACATTACATTTTACAGGCTTATTGTGTGAATTCCCTTTGTGGTTGATACAAACTGTTGCAAAAAGTTGTTTTGGTTTGAACTACGAAAATATAATACGATGTACTGTAAGCTCGTGACAGAGATGTGCTGCAGATAATATATATCTGTTACTGAAGTGTGCAACACTCTTCACATATTTTCTATTCGGTGTCATTCCGTAACTTGTCAGACAACAGACTGTGCTCAGTATCTGTGCTTTCATTATGTCCTACATTGCTTCTATGTATCTGCAAGCCCCAACCCATCCGCATGTGTCTGAGAAACTCATCACCTTCTGTGTGAAACAGAAACATCTCTCCACCTCTCTGTGGTATAGTGCTGTCAGTCACTGCCTGGTACACTGGGACAAAGACAAGTGTCAGATAAAAAGCTTCTTTGACCATCACGCTAATTCTAACCATAAGGGAACTGCATGGGGAATGAGTATTACTTCATTGTGTTTGCCATCACCCACATGTCATATAGCTGTTTATATATATATATATATATAGCTGTTATAAGCTGTTATGAATTATGTTGTGTAACAACAATCTGCTTAAAAATTGTCTTCAGGCTTGCGTGGGTCCGATTAAACGGTATAGATCTGCCTCTCCTTTCTCTCCAGTGAACTATTCTGTCTGCTGTCAATCATAAACCATGCCAGCGATGCGTTCAAAGTCGGCGGACTGAGGCAAACGTTTGTGGTTTTCGAACACATTTCTTAAAAAATGTGTAAACATTCCACATTGTTAAATTGAAATGGCAACCCCAGCGGTGTCCGTGTGTGTTTGCCAGGAGCCACCCTACCTCCTCAGACCTTCTTGTGCGTGTTCGCGGCAAACGAAGTGGAAGCAGAAGTAAAACCGCTCGAACGTGTTCGCGCACGTTCGCCCCCGTTTGCCATTTTGAACGCACCTCAGTGCTCGGCGGGCAGGCGGTTCCCTCCGCCGGAAGGCTCCGACGGCCTCTGATTAGCATGGGCTACCCGCCCCTTTCCCCAACCAGCCTGCTCAAATTAACCCCCGGTCAGTGGCCCACAAAGGCAGTGGGCGTGGCCTAGTCTGATTTACTAACACACACACACACACACACACTCAGCCATCATGGAGGGCACAGTTGGCCTCTCCCGCCCCTAGCCCAGGCCTCTTGGCTTGCCCGCCTCCGTCTGCCCCGCCCTCACACTGTCCGCCGCAACACTCCACCTGTCACTCAATCAGCGGCAGTGGCGGGCGCAACACACACGTATTCAGAAATATTTAAAGAAGTAATAGAAAAGAGGGGTGCGAGTCAAAAGGCGCTGATTAGCAATTAATGCTGCATTACGGTGTCTGCGTGTGTGAATGTGTTTATGCGCGTGCGTTTGAGGGGGGTGGGGGGTGTCAATCATTCTCCTGAGAGGTCTCCTATAGTTCTCCCTCTCTCCCCTTTCTGCCTGCCCATATGCTCCCCCAAGGGTGTGTCAGTAGCCACTCATGGCTACCGACAGGGCCCGGGTACCCCTGCTCTGCGCTCGCACACGCACACACTCTCTCAGCGTGGCAGAGCAAAGACACGGGGAGAAGACACGCTCCTGCTGAGCAGAGGGTTTAGGGAAGCCTGTTCCAACTGCAGAGGAACGCTAAGGACTCCTAACAACAGACGCTACTTCCAACCAGACGCTACTTCCAACCAGACGCTACTTCCAACCAGATGCTACTTCCAACTAGATGCTACTTCCAACTAGATGCTAATTCCAACTAGATGCTACTTCCAACTAGATGCTAATTCCAACTGGATGCTACTTTGTTTCCAATTAGATGCTACTGTACTAACTAGATGTCACTTCTGATGGATTAATCTTCGCTGGCCTTCTCGTTGTGCCAATCCGGCAGGTGGGGTTCCAGGGATCTACAGACGGGGTGTTTTCAGCTGCCAGAGGGGGCGAAAGAGAGGGAGGGGGGGGGTCCCTGAGTGAGGTGTGATGTCGTGGTTTGGTCGCCGCGACCACCGCATCCAGAGGTTGCCCGCGCGTCACGTCCTGACACTGCTTCTGGGCGCGCTGCGCCTCGGCCTCCTAGTGGCGGCGGGCGGCGGCGGGGGTGGCGGTGGAGGCGGGCAGAGTGCGTCGGGGGTCTCAGTGCCTGTGGTGTTGCCGTTGACAGAGCCGGGAGTCGCCCAGGAGGGGGTCACTGGCGAGGGGGCGTCGCCGGGTCCCACCGTGGAGCTTAACGAGGACAACTCTCTGGGCTACACAGGTAACAGCTTTGCCGCTTTCTTTCTGCTGAGCCAGCATTCCGTCATATCCACTCGGAAGTGCAGGCACACGCTGCACTGAACAGAAATGTGTGTTTACTTATTATCTTTACTTATTATTATTATCTCATTAGAGGGGATTGACCTTAATAAGATGAATGTACACTTGATCCTGAGTAATTGTCCCAAGAGTAATTGCTCTATCATTGTTTCTTATCTGAGTAAGCAACTTCATTGGGCCAGGACGTTCGTAGGACTTTGGTTTTTGTTTACTGTCCCAAAATTACCTTTACCCGACTTCAAAGTAATTTCTGTATTTTTTATACATTTTAAAATGGTTTGCATGGTTAATCTCCCATAGTTGAGCAACATTAGAGTTCCCATGCAACCTGTCATTGCATATATTGCATACACTGTATTTTGAGAATACATTCAGACATGTCATAGTGTGGATAGGAGCATAGGAACATTGCTTTACAGTAAGAATGCTTGTGTGCGTTTCCATATGATTTATGTTCAAACAGCCACTATTTCCTCTGAACATAGAACTAGAGTTTTATGTTCTAAAATGAAGAGAATTAAAATTGTCTCTTACCCAACAGCACACACACACACACACACACGCACATGAACACACACATACAGTCACACAAAGGAACCTGTCTGAAGCAGATTTTTGTTGCTGCATGTGTTTGATTATTTTTCTGCTTTTCCCAAAAGTGTATTCATTGTTGTGTCCCAGTGAGAAGACCTACAGTACTTCCTTGGGTGATTTAGTGGACCCCACATTGTGGCTTCTCTGGGAAGTCTTCTACAAAAACAAAAATGGCCTTAATAAAATAAATTACGAGGTTCATAATATAAAGTGTTACAGACTATAGTGACGGTATACACCACAGTATAGAAAGTGCTGTCACATGATACCCTGCCACAGTAAAATAAGACCAAGAGTCAGAGTAAAACATTATTTACGCTA
Source organism: Aphredoderus sayanus (assembly GCA_027564795.1). Taxonomy (NCBI): domain Eukaryota; kingdom Metazoa; phylum Chordata; class Actinopteri; order Percopsiformes; family Aphredoderidae; genus Aphredoderus; species Aphredoderus sayanus. Next base: position 11,275 of record JAODUG010076008.1, read on the forward strand.
CACATATTCTAAGTCTGTATTCTAGTTGCTATTTTCCATAGGTGGTTGAAGCTGGAGAGAACTGTTTTTAAACCTTCAATTCTATTGCTTCTTTACCTCAATTTCTAAAGCCTAAAACATATCCCCATTACTCTTGGTAGTGTGTGATCTCAAGTACTACACACTAACACAATTATATTCTGCATGCTGGAGTAAAATGTGAATGTATACCCATGGATATAGCAGCCATCTATGTTGACATGTCAGAAGTATGTTTTTGAGAAGCAAGGAAAGTGAATGAATGAACTTAAAATTGAGGTAAGGAAGCTTCAAATATGCTTCAAGAAATGGAATCATGTAAAATCTGCTTCAATGAGCACTGGTTCATCTTTAGGGTGATGTATGCCTTCTGTGGACGCTGCCAGAACTTCTGTAATCTGGCCATTTAATCCCATCTGTGCATGAAAATGAAGGGAATCGATCTAACCCAGTCAGTGAATTGGAAATGAGTCTAATGTGCCCTAATACGCCGGCTGGCTGGTGATAGAACAATGTCTGCGGCTGCCAGAGTCTCCATTTTCAGAGGGCGTGACTAGCTGGATGGAACGCGATGTTAATCTTGAATGAAGCTGCCATTATGAACCCATGTGGAACTATGGTTCACTAGCCCAGTGTGTAAAAAAAAAAAAAAAAGATTAAGTTGCTAGGTTGTTTATAAAGTGCCTCTATATGACTTTCTGCCACTAGATTTACGGCATTCGGCAGACGCTTTTATCCAAAGTGACTTACATGTAGTACATTTGTCATTAGTTGGACATTCACAAGCTGGAAATCAGCTGTGTTGGTGCAAGCAATGCAAGGAGCACCTAACCACTGGGAGCAATTGGGGTTAGTCTTACCCAAGGATGCTTGCAGGTAGTCCAGCAACTCCGGGGCTCGAACCCACAACCTTCCAGCTGGGAGTCAAACACCCAGACCACTAGACCACCACACACCAAACTAGATGGCACACTAAGCAAACCAGCATCTCAGATGAAAATAAATGCTCCGTGTGGAACATGCTGGCATGGGCCACACACACACACACACACACGTACACACACACACACGCACTAACATGCAGATGCGTCGGGCCTGCTATGTAAACAAAGAACAGATGTTTGTTTGTGTTTAAAATATCATATAGAGTACCTTTTAATGTTTAGACGTCATAGTGATCTCATTTGTCCACTGTTTGGACAACATTAAATAGGGATTAAGTAGCTTCAGTACCTTGTATTTATATTGTGCTGAGATGAATGTTTGAACTAGAATCAATGAATGAACTTAGGTGACCTGTAACCTCACATAGGAGCATAAAAATAAAAACAGCTGGCACAATACCAGGCGATCACAGGACCTGTACTACCATAGTAAGCTGGGAGTAATATACCGTGAACTTTACGAGGAACCACACACTGACCTGGAGTTCACAAAACATTAAAAGTACGTTTTATAGGTCCCCCTAAGAAACTGACTCTCAGCCACCTCAAAATTGTTTCCCAATATCAAAGAGCCGTGTGCTGAGCTCAGTATCCATAATGAATGAGGCTGAGACCTGTGAGACCTGTGTGTGGACATAAGGAAACAATGGCACGCTTACAGTACTGTATACTCACTTTGCCTCCTCCACTTCTATGTACTGTACGTCTCTGTGCTTACCAATCAGAGGCAGGCCTCTGATTGGTAAGCACAGAGACGTACAGTACACTTCTATGTACTGTATGTCTCTGTGCTTACCAATCAGAGGCAGGCCTCTGGCTCTCCCGCCTAAACACGAAAGGAAGTGTCGCTTCAGGGAAC
>JAODUG010076029.1:2960-13094 GCA_027564795.1 Aphredoderus sayanus
CTAATGAAGTTTAATATAAATTGTGAATTGGTGAGAACGTTTTTTTTTTAGTCTTTAGAATTTCTCCGAGTTAGAAACGTACTTTTATACAGTGCCAAGGGACAAACCAATCAACTATGTGTGCGTCAGTGGACGAACAAATGAATGTCCTTTTCAAATGCAACTAAAAAGCTTTAGTCCATGACATCTAACATTCACAAAGCATAGCCTTGGATTTCACTACGGCTATCTCTATGAGCGGGACTATTATGATAGTTACAAGCTAACATAACAGGCCGCTTTGGACATTGTGAGTGGTACAAAAGCCCCGATAAGCAGAATCAGTCTGCCGGCCTTATTTTCCTGTGTAGAGCGAGGGGCATAGCAGCTGCTGCCATATGCCGACCTTACTGTTATGACTGTCGGGGCCACGTCACATACTAACACCCCCCTCCACACTTCTTAATAGTATCCTCTCCTTCACATCTAGTGCCATTCTTTTAGCCTGCCCTTCCCTTCTCCTCTACCGCATGCTAGCTTCTCTCTCTCTCTGTCTCCGTCTCTCTCGCTCCCTTGTTCTCCCCCTCTTTATCTATTTATTCCCCTACTCACCCCACCCCCTGCCCCCACTCCCCACTCTCTGTCAAGGTGGGCAGCAGTCTGGAGAGCCTATGTCCGGTGGATGGGGGTTTAAGTTCCTGTGTCAACAGGATGTATTTTCTTTATCTATTGTATCGCATCACATTGTGTCTCATCTTTATTATAGTAGTTTCGTATAGTTAAGCTTAGTTTATCTATGTCTTACCATTATTCTATTATCATTGTATCTTACCTAAAAACACTCTGAAATGTTAAGATACTTTCAATGTATTTGACTGGTAGCCAGTTAACTCTGGAAACCACCTCTAGATAAGCTAAACAAAATTCCTCAACCGTGTTAAACCTATTTTTTCCCTCTCAAACGCAAAAAAAAAGGAGAAATATCTGCTAACCTTCACTGTCACGCCCACACTCTCCCAGTTCTGACTTCATCATTCCTCCATTCCTTCGCCTTATCACCCTACTCTGTGTTCAAATGGAGACAGATATACACCGGCAGTATTATAGATGAGCCCATATACAGTATACTGTACTGTAGGTAGATGTACACGTAGATGTAAATTCCCCGGCACCGGTGGACACCACTGAGTCATGAAGCCAAAAGAATTGTGGCTTTAGTGAGACTGTTCCTTGACACCTAGTCACACCTGGGTGGCTATAGCGGAACACTGAAAATAGAGGCGAGGACCCCCTCACCCCCCCCACCCCCCAACACACAGACACACACACACACACACACACACAACCCAAACCGCCCCCAGTTTCAGTTTTCGGTATGCTGAAATGCTGCATTGTTAGGGCGCGATGGGAGAACAAGACGCTGTGAAGCGCATAGAAACAGAGCATGTTCCTCTGCACAGTGAGCGAGAGAGAGATAGAGAGACGGGGAGAGGCGGTTTGCATGGCCCAACAAGACATGTGTCACAGACTTAGGAACACTGACACCTCCACGCTTAATCTCAACCACAGGCCCGGTTTCATCTGAGTACATTTCAGAGGTGACTGACAGTGTTAAGCTGCATGTTCTGTTTACATTACAGTGCTCAAGTGTATCCGCGCTGCATGCAATATATCGCAAAATAATCTTTGTATTGTGTCAGCCTTACTCACAAAACAACGGCTCCCCTGTGACGCGGGTGGAAAACTTTACAGTGCTCATTCTGGTAAAAACTTTTTATTGAAAAATGCAGAGTGGATAGTGAAATTGCAGAAGTAACTATACGATGACTATACTATAGAAACCATGAGCAACACCTATGTTAATATGGAAGGAAGAAAAGACAGCAAAAAAGCTAAAATTGTAGACCTACAGCAATACTGAGCGCACTGTAAATCAAATTCAGCCTCCTCCAGTCCTTCCTTCTAAAAACTAAGTTCAGAGGAAGATAGAAAACCCCACGCCAGTCCTCGAGAGACAGAATATTATTCGATCATATACCGACAGCTCAGTGTGAGAGCAGTGTGTAAACACACTGTCCAAATTTACAGAGAAAGGGTGAGACGTTTTATGTGACAATCACTGAGTTAATGTCCTCGCACTTGGGAGGAAGGCGAGATTTTGTTTACACGTTTTGTTTTGGTTGGTTTAAAGCTAGGCCCTTTAATGCTTCATACGTTTTACAAGCGATGTTGATGCCATCAGCATCCAAACTGCAGGTTTTGTGACAATACCTGCTGCCATTTGTACTGGAAATTATTTACTGGATCATCTTCATGTTTGAGCATAATACAAACTGACAAACTTTAAAGCTGTCATAACATTGCAGTGTGACCCCGTATGGTTAACAGAGGAAACTACACTTTGTATGTTTCTGAAAGCTCTTACTGTAAAGGTGGAGTCACCGATGCTGGAGAAAGATTGTTGATATTTGAATCGATCAAAACAAAACACATCTGCATTCAATGGCAGATAGTGCTCCCTCAGAAACTCTACCAGAATCACCACCTCCCTCAGAAGCTTCAATCTCCACCCTTAAATTCAGCACAGCCTTTATCCTAACTTCGTCGTAGTTTAAAAGAATCTCACAAATTTCTTGTTTGGCAATATATTTCCAAAATGGACTCCCCAAGACATTGTATGGTAAAAGAATTTTAAGTACAAATTGTTTACACACCATCTGATTAAACATTTGTATATAACAATATAACAAATACTATAAACTATAAACTGGCATCACTCACAAGATAAATAAAATATATATATACACTGTACTTATATAGTAAGTCTTTACTGAAATTGCATATATACAGTGTATAGTAAAAAAAAAAAAAAGTATTTATCCATTTCTAACATATACAGTATTAACGTTATACAAATAATATCCAATTTAGAATCTACAGTTTACAAAAAAAATGTAACAAAATAAATAAATCAAACGCAAAATCTATATCTTGCTGTCACGACCCAGGAATCTACCCTTATATAAAGCAGGTGAGATTGGTTTCCACCAGATGCCGAGCTGTACCCTGGTAGTTTTTCTTTTCTGTTTATTCCTGCATATTTCTCTGAGAAAACAACACAACCATGTACTGTATCTGCATGTTATTAATAATAGATCGAATGAAAGTTGATATCTCTTGGCCTTTGTCTCCCAGAGCTTCTGTTGCAAGCTGTAGCAGACTGTCGAGCAGACTGCCCCCTTCATCCCATCATGAATAATATGAACCGCAGCAACATGTCAGAGCCGAAGAAAGAGGGTCATGACAATGCTGTATGTGTGATGAATGAGAAACACTATGAAAGTATAGAATAAATAACAAAGACATGCTTTAAATGTTACATTTTCTCCCTGTACAATGTATGGCACATATGCTGTCAGTCAGAAACATTGGCTGTTAGTTGCAATCAAAACGTGTCAACAGTCACGTCAGTCAAAATTATGGATTATCAATATACGCGGGCCCTCGAGACACAACATATCATTGACCCTTTTAGAGAAATCATTACCACGGGCTTCTGTTGGACAGCCATATTTGCCAACGTGTGCAGCAGTCTGAAGTTTAATTAAGTTAACATGCTGCATGTACTGCATGGCGAGGCCTTGGCATAGAGGAGCAGGTTTCAAGGAGTCCATGCTCCAAGGTTTCTGAGGCTTAACTAGGGAGCTCACAGACTGTCAGAGGTGCACGCAGAGAGACCCAAATCTGGAGCAAGAAAGTTTACATTGAAGCTACACAGTCACACAGGGGGGCAGATGCTGTGACAGAGGATGAAAGATGAGGGAGGGGGTCACGGTTTACATCTGACTGGGGGCTGAGGACCCACACCCAGACTGACATCACACAAACACACTAATGTGTATGCTGGCTGTTCCAAAAACACAATCTCAAAGTCATTATTTTTAAATATAAAATACATTTAAGACATGGAACATGGTATTTATATTCATACATTTCGGACATGGTACATGGTCTTTACATTCCCTGAAATTCTCAACATGATATCTATTAAACAAACATTGTCTCAATAAACTAACAGTGCCAGTGCATAGCAGCTCATAGAGAGCAACCCTAACTACTCTGCTAGGGTTTTAATTTCAAACACAGAGGGCTTTCATCATCGCAGCTCTCTCAGCCCCGCTCCCTTAGAAAGGCAACAAATTAGACCTCCAGGACTGCAATGAGGGATCTCTCACATGACGACTAATGGTGACAGATGAGGCTGGGCATTAGCAAAAACACATTTAGTTAGTCGTGTGCTGCAGTGTATTTTGGGGAATGACATTAGAATCCACCCGTTTTTGTTGCTAATAGAATCATGTTGGGGTTTGTTTTCCTCAAGGCATAAAGACAGTCAAGTTCTATGCTTGTGTCATGAATACAGAAGGGCAATGAGGGGACCTTTCTCCTCATCTTCCCGGGTACTAATTGTATGTGGAGTCTATGCCTCTTTCCCCATTGGTGGTACAATATACGGTACACTGTGAACTGTTTGTGCAGTCAACATAAGTGGAGCTAAATATAAAATATCTGCTGTTATGCTAATGGCGGCACTGAATAATTCAAACATGGATGATAATAAAAAATATAAAAGGGGTAGGGGGGGCGCGGTGGCAGAGGACCTGTCGAGCCATGTCGTGGAAGGCCACTAATTTGCTGTCAAGCCTCACACTGTACATTCCAGCCCGTACAGTTCAGCTGTGACGATTAGTAAATATTTTGTCTGCCTCTCAGCAGATTGTAAACAGTCTGGAAGAGACGGTGGATTTGGTATGGAGGGAGTTGATTTTGGCGAGGGCTGGCAGGCAGGGGAATTTGGCTCCGGAAGGCGAGATGTTTTGCAGGCTGCTCAATGCTCTTTGTCGTGTATCCTCAGGAGAGGCTGAGGCTGGATCGGGTGGAGAAAGAGTCCCATACTCACCTCATAGCCCGCGCTATGAGGTGAGGCCAACACACGGGGGCGAAGGTCACGTTAGAAGACACTGAACTGACAGCAGGCTGTTGCCAAATTGGGATATTGTTCTCTCTAGTGTGGAGAACAATATCCTGGGCCCTGTGGTTGCTGTGCAGTCCGCTCCCCTGTTTCATCTACACCCTCAACCCTCTCTCCTTGCTCAGAATTCGCTCGTCGCTCTCAGATGGGTGAATATCTGCCAAAAGATATACCACATTGTGGGGCTCCCTGAAATAATGATATTCTAGGAACAGATATGCCTTTGCACACAGAATCCGAAAAGTGCCCCCACACATACAGTACACTCATATAAACTTGCAGGCATATACATGCACACATAGAGTACCACTGGACACACACACACACACACACACAAACACACACACACACACACACAGCGTGCAAAGCACAGGTGTGGGTAGTGAGTGCAATTAAACTATAGCAAGAATGCTAGTGTTCGCTCTAATTACTGCCATGCGTGGGGTGAAAAGTGCATCGCATGACGTCATGCTAGAGACATTAGAATAATTTCACTTGTTTGTACTACTAAAATGCTTCAAATATCCATGTACAGTATGCTGTTAGCTTTACTCATTAGCCTGATCCACATATTCTCCTGTTTTTTGTTTTTGTTTTTGTGTTTCTGTCTTGGGAGAAATCTCCTACTATTAACACCGTCCCCAGGTATTGCTGCCATATTTCCTTCTGCTCATTCCGGCGGCTCCCATGAATACATTTCACTCTTCCTGAGTTGTTGCTCTTAATTCCCAGCTTTCCACAAAGCAGGCAACTGCCCATTGCTAGCTCTATTCTTAGCATCTGTGAGCTTCCTGGGCCGGATATAAAAATGCAAACGTTTCAATCTTTCACTTTAAATGTAACATTAATGACATTAATAATAGAGCAACGAAGATGAAAGTTGTATGAAAGCTATAGTCTTTAATGGGCGCTCATTAATGGCCTTTGTGTGTTCATTAAAAATAAAAACAAAGAAAGAAATGTGCAGTATATTCAGACATACCATTGATAATCATAATGTTATGATAAGTGATAAACATAATAGTGGTAATAAATGTTTCCATTGTTATTAATAATACTAACAACTAATAATGGTACCACAGTGGTCATTTGTATGCAAGACAGTGTACTTGCAAAAAGACAGACGGCAAGTTAATGTTCTGTTGTAATCTCTGCTCCCACAAAACAAATGTGATACTCTGAGATGAAGTATTTTCCAGTTACAAATAAGACATCAAGAGTCACACACTTAAATAATTCAATTTTATGTTGTGAATAGGACTTTTTCTAACACTATAAAGATCCTATCAGAGCACACAAGCAAATAGCATATAATATATTACCTCAGTGTCAACTCATTAAGACCATCTGCTGTACTGAAATATTGGATGAGAAGTTCTCCCTGATTCCTGATAAAATGACTGTGAAAAATTAATACCTAATGTTCAGTCTAAGCTGTTCTGCGTGGCCCAGCATATCCTCCTCTGGCAAAGCTATGTCATTATTTTACATTATGCCACATCCTGGAGGCATTTCATGGAGATAAAAAAGAAATATGCAATGCAAGTTGAATATTAGTTCATAATTTAGTAACGTTGACTCCGAAATTACAATAAATATAATTGTAAGCTTGCTGGTAAAATGAAATGCATATAAAAAATGTGATTTGAACAAAATTGCATTTCAGAATGAAATGTCATAGGAGATCATATATTAGTAGCTAAAACTGTGCGAAATATACATTCATATCCATTCATTTATTTTCATAATTTAATTTTGATTTGAAAGAAATAGAAGAAGAAGAACAGAATTGTGTGCCCTATCAGATTCTGCATTATTGTTACAACAATACCAAAAGCTATGAGATAGCTTTTTTCCACAGGACAAATCATGCCATACTTGCCACCTAGTGGTACAGGACAGATGTTACATGTTGCAAGATAAGACAGAGGACACAACACAATGTCATTGAGCTCCTATGGGGAAGAAAATATGTGAGAGACATTTACTTGGTAGTGGAACGTAAACATGTTGGAAGTATAGAATATACTGTAGGTGAGTAAATACTAAGATATAAGTCAGGGAACCGTAAGAATTATGCAGATACAAAATATTTAGAGACTTTCTATGTAAATATGTAGCCTAGTGTCTGTGAAAATAGTTTTCCCCAATAACTACTGGCTGTACTGTTTTGAGAGACATTATCCATAGTTATGTAAATATGTTTAAACCAAACGGAAATGGTTGTCCTCTGATGCTTGACTTTTATCTGATTTTCAAATAAAAAATATCATTCCTTTGTTTCTTTTTGTTGCTCAGGTACTTTAGAAATCATGCCTGTCTCAGCTTTTCTGTTAAGGTTTTTGTTCCTCCAAACAGATTTTTATGGTACTACCCTAATGAGACCCTCTCGCCGTTTCCATGGAGACAGTCACAAAACTGTCAAGTTTCCTCTCTTTCAAAATTCTTGTGGGGGGTGTTCTGCAACTGTCAGGGACACATTTTCAAGTGACACATCATCCCTTCCAAAGGTGAAAGTTTCTTTTCTTTTTTTTTTCTTCTTTATATAAAAAAATAAATTTCAGCCAGTTTTTGAATCTTCTATCAAAACAAACAGCTGTATTGTGTCAAAGAATGCAGACGAGTAAATTGTGAGATAAATTAAGTACATAAACCAGCTGTTCTGTGTCTGGTAGCGTTCTGCAGTAGGCTACAATACTTTCTCTGACATGATGTGAGCCTAAATAATTCTGAAGAAGGAAAGGCAACACGTTTGAATTTATCAGGTTAATATTGCAATTCTGTGGCAAACTGTGTCTGCTTACACAGGAATAGCCACATCACTTGGGAGTGTGTCAATACTGTCTCCCATAGCTAGAAATAATACAAAGAACTGTCTGGCCAGCCATTAATTAGCAACATCAAGCTGAGCTGTATGTTGTTACTAGTGTTGTGATAAAGTACTTTACATCATTTCATTTTTGTATTTCTCTCCATTTTAAACAATATTCTGATATATTGTGTATTCATTTAGAAATGATCTCGAATCAATATGGACAATCCAGGGCTATGCATGTATGAATGCTAAAACTGGCTACAGTAGGTATTCATTTTTTAGTATATTTACAGGATGTTTAGTATATGTTTTAGTATATGTTTTATATGTTCTTTTTTTGTATTATTATTTTATAGTACAGTAAATCATTTCAATGTGATTTTCTTTAAAGACAACCAGGCTTTAAATGACTGTAATCTCATGTACAACAAAGCCATACATGTAAACCAATGCTTGTGTGTGTGCAGAACATACCATGTGCAGCATCTGTACTGTAGCTGTACTGTGTGTGTATTGATGGAACACACTGTGATCCATAGATGATGAGCCTGAGCATTTGACCACATAGGTGTTAACACACAGCATCCCCATCTCATGCTCTGCCTCAGGTGTCTGTAGGCTATATGGCCTGTATCCCACCTCTGTATGGGTCGCCCACCTAGGTGGGAAAATAATATATATATATATATAACAGGGGGTAACACTACCGCTCACACGCACACGGACACACAGACACACACAGGAATCCATGCACGTAGACAAAGGCACACAAACACGCACAAATGGGCGGATATACGACGGCAAATGAAATCATTTAAAAAGCGTTTCTAACTTGTTATTTTTGTTCCATCATAAATTTCCCCCAATTCCATTCACACATCCTTGTTAGGAGCCATCGCTAACCCCCTCCCACCACCACCCTTTTCCCACTCAAAACCGATCCAGCCATCAATCAAACAACAAGTGGCATTCCTCCCTGTGACTGACAGGTGATGCGGATGCAACATGTTCTCTGTGAAAAGGTGCGCCGCGGACAGGGGACGAGGAAACAAGACCACACACACACGCACGCACGCGCACGCACGCACACACACACGCACGCACACACACACACACAAACGCGACAGGCCACAGCGTGGCGGAGATCACTTCATTACAGTTACATTATAGGATCTGCGGATGAAACGTCATTACTGGCCAGTATAGGAGGAGATGTGAAAGTACAGGAGAACAGCAAGCGCGTGAGGAGAAAGCAGTGGCCCTGATTGATGCTATATGTCATCTGACTTCCTGCCTCAGCGTGAAGGAGAGTTACTCTAAAATCGTGTGCTTTATTGCTTTTCGGGCTTCTTTCGGCCCTAACTATCGGGAGTCAAGTGGAGAGGAGTCAAGGCTCCCTGACGCGAGTGGCTGGCACTTTTCTTACCGAGGCAAACCGTGTGTGTTCTCATGAGGTGTGTGGCGCCTCCCGCAGCGCTGCTTATGAGGGACTGGCCGAGAGGCGAGGTGGGGGGAGATATGGAGGGGGGCAGGGGGGCAGGATTAAGCCAAGCCTGTCTGCGGGGGCGGGGCAGGTGAGAGGTGAGAGGCAGCGGAGCAAGAGGAGAGCGAGGGCCAAGGGCTGACTCAGAATGCCTGCAGCGTGCGCGCACACACACACACACACGCGCACACATAGTCAGCACGCACACACACACAAACTCATAGACACACAAACACAGTCAACACACACACACACACACACACACACACACACACACATAGTCAACACGCACACACACACAAACTCACAGACACACAAACACAGTCAACACACACACACACATATAGTCACACGCAAGAATAATCAGTTACCTTGTGCAGCAGTTGCAGAGGTGTTTAGCTTTTGACTTCTGTGTACCTAATAAACTGGATATGAATAAATGTGTATGCATTTCACATTTAAATAATAAGAAGACCTCCAAAAAGAATCTGGGTTCCTGACTAGCACCCAACACTTATTAGTGTTAAGTGTAATATCACTCTGCATTGTTCATCCTGGCAAAAATGCTAGCTGTAAAAGAAGTGTAAAAGCAATGGATACAGTAATCTGTAAATGGAGTATAAGATGAATATGCCACATCAGAGTCCCAAGAATGTAATTATTTTTTCCTCATTTTGTTTCTCTCTCTCTCTCAACATATCTGCCCTCCTCTCTGCACTTGGCTGAAAATTCTCCTGGGATTTCAGCGATGTGAAATGTCAAGGTCACAGGACTTTGTGTGGCAGGAATCACTGATGGGTGTCTTCCTCTCTGTCTGAAACAGAC
>JAODUG010076039.1:6268-33735 GCA_027564795.1 Aphredoderus sayanus
CAGCATCGCATGCCAGCCCACCCTCTGGTTGACTTTGTGCTAACCATCAAACCTCAGCGGGGCTCAATAAGGCATTCTCATGGACGCTTACAAAATCAACTCAAATCAAAACAAAAACACGTCTCTCTTCAATGCCATATGGAGCTGCCTCAGAAGCTCCGCCCCACACATTGGGAACGCATCACCAAAGCTAGGATATTGTTTTTGTGTGCGGTCTGTACCACTTTGTTTCTCTTCCTATTTACAGAGTCAGGGCTGTGTAGAAGTACCGGATAATGTTTTCAGTACACACATGGTAAGCTAGTGGACTGCAAGAGGATATTTGGCAAATTTGACAAAAGGTATATTAGCTTACAATCGCTTACTATACCTTTAACTAATACTGTTTTACATGTGAGCAAGTGACAGCGCACTGGCAGCAAATTGTCTTTTTGCTCAGTGATTATTTTTAATGGACTAAAAGGTATTGGCAGGCATGTTAAAATAGTATTATAGTTGTTTACTATATAGTTTGACATACAATTGAGCTAAAAATTAAAAAATTAGACACCTTGGTAAATTGGCACCCCATCTGGTCATGTTGCACTCCGCATGTTTTTTAAAGTGTTCACATTTAGTTAATAATAGAAATCACGTGAGGTTTGTCAGTTATCATAGTTATCTTATTCTCTTTTAAACACTTGAAATAAATAACTTCCTATTAGCCCTTATATATTTAAATCTATACTGCTATATCTATATGTACATATATAGACATATACTGTACATATATATCTATACATCTGTACATTTAGTTCAGTCAGTCCAGTTCAGTGATAAACTCACAGGCTGTGACAGTTAGTGAGATGGGCTCTTTGGCCAGAATGGTGCGTGTTATCAGGTACTGCACGTTGCAGGTGTAGTCACTCCTGCTGTCTTCAGTCGTCAAGTGGGAAAAGTACAGGTTGCCGTCTTTCCCCACCATTACCCGCTCGCTTAGCTGGATGTGGTGCAGACCTGCGCGGCCAGAGAGAGAGACAAAAGCACCGGGAGAGTTGGGATGATGGGAAATGAGGTGGAGAGTGGACAGGGAGAGGCGTAGGTGTTAATGACAGAGTGGGGGGGGAGAGAGAGAGAGAGAGGGAGAGAGAGAGAGAGCGAGAGAGGGAGAGGGAGAGAGAGAGAGGGAGAGAGAGAGAGAATATAACAATGAGGAATGGAAAACGGTGAACAGCGCTGAGGTTGTCTGTGCTAAAATTAAGATATAGTCCCACATCGATGAATATGCGGGAGACTGGAGTCTATTTTAACACAGGGAGGGGAGAAGCTGACATTATATCCAGCCTTATAATAAGATACCAGCTACACCAGCTACCACTCCCTGGCACGACAAAAGAAAAAGGTCAATAAAGGGGATGGTACAGACGTTCCTACTTGAAGATTTATGGAAAGGGTGGAGCTGAAGGGGGGGTGTGGAGGTACTGACGGAGATGTGGAAAGACTCACTCCAGTCCATCCAGTGAATGATGGGCTCCATGGAGCTGGGTGGGGGGTTGCACTTCAGAACCATGCTCTCTCCCTCCTCTGCCTTCCTTTTCACCTTCTTCTCCTTCTCCTTCTGCTGCGATGGGGGGACTGGTGGAAGGAGGGGGGTGGGTTGGCAATAAAGGAAACAAATCAATTCATATACATAAACACACACACACACAGACATAATGCAATCACGGCCACCTGCTTGTTCCAATTAATGTAAAGGTCACTTGATGTGTTGCATGGCGACGGCTAAAACACACACAGGGCTGCACATGCAGCCGCGCCGCAGTGCAAGAGAAATAAACAGGGAGCGGAGGAATTATTTACAGACGCCCCGTTTGGAGGGCTTGAAGAGAGGCGTCTTCAAACGTGGTCTTCCAGAAGTGGAGCGATGTGCCCCGCCCTCAACCCTCCCCCGTCACCATTGTTGATAACCCCACAGGAACCGTTGTCTTGTCACTAGCTACTAAACAGTGCGTCGCATGACATCAACTCAAGAGCGTTTCTGGGGAAACCGTTGTCAGGGAAACTGTGCAGGCAGGGTTGCCTGGGAGAGCGCCAGTCATACAGGTGGAGGGATATACATAGATGCTCTTTACCTTTGCCTCCCGGGGGCTCAGTGTGTGTCCAGGCATGCATGAGTGTGTATGCTGATTACCATATTATTACATGGGGGCAGAGTGTTAATTGTGTTCTTGGTAGTGGTACTATGAGTCCTCAGTGAGAGGCCCCATCTGCTTTGAAATACGCAGAGCTCACAGTTTTATGCAGGCGGTCTGTAATGGCCTTATAAACAGCTCTGGTATTGCCAATAAAAACACCAACAGCTCATCTTACATCATGCGCTCCTAAACCGGGCCATAGAGACAATCACCACTGTTTGGTGATCATCTATAGAGTGAAATCTAAGCACAGACTAGTGTAATACTGATTGGTACTGCTTAAATGCATATATTTGATATGTTTTTGTATCAAAGGGTAAATACATTTGATTTCTTAATGTTTATTATAAAAGCAGATTGGGTATGTGAACAGCAGTGGTTTTCAATGGGGTTACGGGAATCTAATAACTGGTTAGCATGCAGAAAAAGCTGGTAATGAAGGATGTCATGGTTTCTTACCATCGGTATTGAGTATGGCCTCATTGGAGACAGCTGTCCCTAGTTCGTTGGTGGCATAACAGACGTATTTCCCTTGGTACTGTTTTAGGGTTTCCACAGTATTACCGAGCGTGTAGAATACAAATGAACCAGATCGCTCGGTAACCTTCAGCTCTGTGTCACTGCTGGGGTCGAATAGCTCCCCATCCTTGGTCCACCGGAAGCTTGACCACAGAACAGACAGCATTATCAGTCAGTATCAAGCATTCGGGGACTCAAATATCTAAATCACATGCTTAATTCTACGATGTTCCTTCCTGGAACGAAACAGCAAGGGGATATCTTTTTCACATCATTTAGGAACAAAATTAGGGGCGAACTGCATGTTTAAATAAGGGGATTTCCGGCTCATGCATTATGATTGTGATATTAATTTTCCCCTTGGCAAGCTGAGCTGCTTCCCCACTCTGGAGCAGCTGAGACCTTCTGGAAGGATCGTTTGAGGGCTTCACGGCATTTATCTCTTGCTGGAGTGAGGGAGACGTTGGTGTGCGTAATACTAATATGTAGATGTGAGCTTCACAAGGACGGGGAAGGTCGCAGACTTTGGTAATCTAAAAGGGGAAACTTAGAAGTCTAAAAACCGGTTTTCCTTTTCGGATTGCATACATCGTGTGTATGTGTGTTTGTGTATTAGGGATAACTAACATCGGTGGAGGGTTGCCAGAGGCTTCGCAGGTCATAACAAAGTCCTCGACGTTAAAGACGGTGACTGACTCCGGCTGGGTGGTGATCACCGGCGGCTTTTTGACTGCAGGGAGAAACACACCGTGTCGGCGCTGTCACAACATCAATCAAATATAAACACACACGTGCGCAACCACAAAGAGCAGTGCTGTCGTCATGCTGTCGTCATGCCAACCCGCTGCGGTCATGTTGCAAGCTTTCATCGTGTCAGGTTTCTACAAACCTGACCCCCTCCCCACCACGCACACAAACACACCCACATCGATGTTAATCTAATGGTGCGCACATTCTCATAGCGTGAATGACTTGGCATGCAGCACTGCATAACACACCACACGAACTGTTCTTTTCCACGGTTTTCCAGCTGCCAATAACGGTGTTCACTATAGTCAATATCACTTGAAAAGACTCCCCAGTGGAAGATGTGCAATGTAGGGCGCGGCTGAGTGGAAGGAGAGGGAGAACGGTGGCGAAAATGGGTTGCGTTGAGAGGAAATGGATATGGCATAATGTGGGAGGGAGAGTGGGAGAGTTAATGTAAAAGAGATATATAGCACACGCCTCCCTTTGAGAGCGGGAGAGGGAGGGATGGAGAGAGAGAGGCAGAGAGAAAGAGCGAAGGAGCCTTTGGGGAAATGAAGCAAGGGGTTTTTGAGGGTGGAAACGAATGACCACCAGAGGAGATTTCTCTTTCAGTGTCACCCTCTGCCATAACAGCCATAAACCACACGGCGACAAATCACACACATAAAGCCCTTGCACGGTGGGTGTGTCCGTGAGCACTGCGTACTGTAGATCGACCGCTCCTTTTACTGTCCTACGTGCTTTACAGTCCAGACAGTCCAGCTTTTATGTTCAGGGTTTCAGTGCCATAGGGCAACGGAAGATTTACTGTGTTTTCTCATTAGTTAGCTTTGGGAGTCTCATTGCAGTTATAAGGGGTTCTTTGCCTGCTACTTCTGAGTGCTTAATTTGACCCTGAGGGGAAGAGATACATTTACATTATGGAGGTAAACGTGTAAAGGAGCACACAGGAGGAGAGAGAGGAAGGACTGCTCCACGTGAGAGGAGATGGAGAGTGATAAAGAGAAAAACCTGAAAAAGTGAGAGGAGAACGAATGAGAGAGGAGGAGAGAGGCAAAGACAGAAATATAAAGGGAGGCTTTGACAGAGAGAAATGGCGGGGATTGGGAGACTTTAATGAAAGAATTCCCATGGATGGAAGTAAAACCCTGCATTGTCAGATGATCAAATTAAAGTTGGGGCTGCAGGCTCTGCCCCATTATTGGCAGCGGAGGAAGAAGAGGAGAACAGCTCTTTATTTCCCAGTGTCTTTGATCTGACAGCCCTCCTGCTTCGTGACAGACGAGAGCTCCTCACCTGACCAAGTGGCATCAGAGAGACAACACACACACACACACACACACGGAACAGGTGCACAAACCCACTACAGCAAAATGGACACACACACAAACACACAGAGGTGCAAACTCACTTACATTCACGTAACGCAAAAGACACACACATACAGTATACTGTACATGCAGAGACACAACAATGCAGAGTGCACACAAACACAGTATACTGTACATGCAGAGACACAACCATGCAGAGTGCACACAAACACACAAGCGCTCCCATCTGAAAAGCACTCCAAGGCCAGGTTTATTAAAGTGCCCCACAGTGCAGTGCAGCAGGATGTTTACTGGTTGCAAATGGAAAGCTAATCTTGGCCATAATCAAAGTGTTTACAATAGGGTTCGCCAACCACTGCATTACGAAGCGACAGAAAGGCAGGTAGCAATAAAGTCAAAGCACTTACGGTCATTTATGTGGTCTGTTAGTCCGCAGTTTCCACCAGAAGGACAGTGAAGAGAAAGAGCTGTTATTTACATTAAACAACAAAGATACATAAAAATATACAGAAACAGACAGATAGATAGATAGATAGATAGATAAAAAGACATAGACAGACTAACAGATAGATAGACATATAAATATATAGACAGACAGAAAAATAGATAGATAGATAGATAGAAAAATAGATAAATAGATAGATAGATAGATAGATGTGTTTAGTGATAATCGAACATTAACAATGATGTTTGTTTGGGTCATAAAAACAGCGTAACATGGAGCAGATAGCCTGTGGCTCTTTCATTCAGATGCAGCATCCCTATCGATCCAAGTGCCTGTCACAGTGGCTGTCATTGACATGACAGACGAGTACTAATTGAAAGGCAGGAGACACCTTGACCTTTCAAACTTTGACCTCCGCATTCAGCCTCCCCTCCCATCTCCTCCCCTGTGACCTCAAACCTTTCTGTCACCTTGCTCCCCCTGGAGTTATAATGGGCGTATGCTGCATTTCATCAGTATTTACAGTGTAGGATGTGTGTGTGTGTGTGTGTGTGTGTAGTATTGTACTTGTTTAATATCATGTGTGCTATGCTGCATGTTTTCTCACACGTATGCATTATAAGTGTAAGAAAACATGCAGCACACATTGCAATCTGTGTGGGAGGTGAACAACTGTGACTCATTGCTATTAGATGCAGAGCTAACACCAGCAGCAGGAGTAGAAACAATATCCCTTCACTCACTCGCTCTCTCTCTCTCTCGCTCGCTTTCACTCTCGCTCTAGCGGAGAAGATGAACACTCAATCTCCCTGCCCTCCTCAAGCTCTATCTAGAAGCTATACCACTCTGGAGCAGAACCAGGAGGGAGGGAGAAATAAAAAATGGCTTGCCGAATGTTTCTCTCATAACTCCAACTGCTGATTGAATTACTCTCCAATCAGATGGCGAGTCGCATCGGATCAATAATAGGAGTAATCAATGCTTGGCGAGGGGATCAATTGCAAAGTAATTAGACACAGCTCAGGCTTAAAGCAGGCGCCAATCAATGAAGCCTCTGTGTGGTTGTAGCCGGTATATAATAGTGCAGCACAGCCATCCATGCTGGGATTATTGAAGCAGAAACTCACTTGTAAGGCTTATTTGTACTGATAAAACACTGTTAATGTCTTAACGTATTGTTGTTGCTATGTTATCAAATGTTATGGTGTTATGTTATAAAATTATTACAACCACTTAAATGAATCAACATCTAACATTAAATAGATGTGTGAAGCTGTACTCACAGTTGGAGGGGATGTGTATGGCAGCTTGGCCAGGCATGGGAGCGTGCATCAGGAGGAGTAGCAGGAGGGGGATCATCGTGAGTAGGCGGGAGGAGCGCTGCCCCCTACTGCCCAACTGCTGTCGCTGCGTGTGAGGCATTGCTCACTGTCCCATCAAAGTCCCACCTGTTCTCGCACACGGAAAATGTACACAGAGGGCAAGCGCGCACGTGCACACGCGCGCACACACACACACACACAGGCACGCTGGTGCAGAGCGGGCGTGCGTCTCTCTATTTCCGTCTTTCCGGCGGGGGGGCCCCCGACGATGCCTCCTCTCTTTACCAAGCCTTTTACTCCCCCCCCAACTTCTTCTGGAGCCGACCGGTCCACGCCGTCCCTCTGCTCTCCTCTGTGGAAGGTGGTGGAGATGGGTCAGGGTGGGGGAGGGGCAGTCAGACAGAGGGAGGGGCACACGGGGGGGGGGGCATGTGTCAGCATGGAAGGAAGGCGGTAACATGTGGTCACACTGAGGGGACACACCGGCGCGGGGGGTGGGGGGGGGGGGTAGCCTAGCAACAAAGACGTCACAGAGCAGCGTCTATCCCTACACCTGCCCCATTAGCATGGGCCCATTACTGGCATATAACGGGGCCGGTGGCCCGTGTGCAAGGGTCAGGCCGCCAGGCAGATGGGCTGAATACCACGACAAGAGGTTGAGCACACACACACGCACGCACACGCACGCACACACACACACACACACACACACACGCACACACACACACGCACGCACACGCACGCACACACACACACACACGCACACACACACGCACACAAGACCAGCACAGATCGACGCCAGTGTCAAATCAGACATCAAGCTTGACGGACAAACAAAACCGTTCCTAATGAGGTCGAGTGGCCCAGTCCAAAACAGGACTGGACTTCATCATTTTTTTGTTTTGTTCGTTTGTTGCTGTCGCCGTGCGGAAATTCAGGGCGCTCTCCGTCACGTGCGACAGGGGCTGGCCGCCCATCGACCATCTGTACCCTGGGAGCTACAGCCCTCGCCACAACACGCCGCCTGGCCTCCCCCACGGCACCATGTGGCGCTGCCCGCTGACTGTTTACAATCCGCAGCATCGCGCGCTCGCGAGGAGCCGCTAACGCGCTCGCGAGGAGCCGCTAACGCGCTCGTGAGACATACTGTACCCGCATCAGGCAAAAAGGAGAGGAAGATAATAGATGGACAGGGATAAAGAGCTATTTTTGGCGCGTGACTAATATGGCCGCCAGATCCACTTTTTATTATTTGGCTCCGCACACGACTGTGGGCTGGCAGTGCCAAGCCGTAGAGGAGTGACCTTGGAAGGTTGGGGGGAAGGGGAGCGTGTGGAGAGGGGAGAGAGATGAAGGAGAGGTGGGCGGGCGTGGGGCGACGGTCGTCCCTTTGGTTTCAGCTTGTCGGTGACGGTCAGCCGGTTAACTGGGCTTCTCCCTGTCAGTCAGGGGAGAAGTGAACGGCTTCTTGGCAGCAGTATAAAGACGAGATGGCAGCGGCTCTTGGGGGATTTAGCACACATGAAAGCGCTGAGCGGATGCGTCAACAGAGCCGAGTGAGACAAATTTAAAAGACCAAACAAGAATTAGGCCCCTAATAAGGCAGTTTAAACTAACAGCATTAGGATTAAATGAGCCAGTACACTGGTGGCTCTTGACAAACTGGTGGCATGACTGGAGAGGAGAGGTTGCGGAAGATGGAAACAGCGGGGCGTATAGGCAAGGAGGGAGGAATGGATTGATGATGGGGGCAGCAGAGGAGGGGGGGGGGGCAGGGGAGAGGGAAAGGTGAAGGGTAAGGAGGAGAGAGGCGGCAAGGAGCGAGGGAGAGTGGAGAGGTGTGGAACGAGCGATGGTAAGGGGAGGGGTGATGAAGGTTGACAGCTCTGCTGGTAATCCAGCCTTTAAACACACACACACACATACATATACAAACATCTGTTTCAATCAATGTTCATTCATTTGTTTCTCCCTCCCTCTCTCTTTCATTCAGACAGGGGACACAGTAGAGTAGTGGCTGATGTCAGGAGAGGAGGTACAGGGAGCCCAATTACAGCCGTCTGCTCCAAACTGGCCCTTTCCCAAATGCTCCTAGAGGTGGGTGAATGCAACGGGGCTGGCAGGGCATTAGCACCAGGCCTAATGCGGGCTGGGAACACTGCGGTCCACATCTCTTCCAAGGAGACCGCCGCTGCCAATCACACTCTGCCAAGGCTGTGTTTTACAACCACACACACACACACTCAGGTGCTCCCCAAACACACGCCTGCACGCAGCAGGAGACAGCACCGCACAAAGGGGAGCTGCTAATGAATGGACGGACGGACGGATATACGCAGACAGTCAGACACAGAGGCAGACACACAAACGGGTGGAAATCAGACAGATCAAGTGGTACGGTATGCTCCAGTAGGCCACAGTCGGGAGAAAGAACCTTGCCAGGGAGAATATTCCGGTCACGCTGAGTGCAGGCAGTACAGAGGAACACTATAATGGGCTGGGTGGGGCTGACAGGAAGAGACCGACTGGAAGACGGAAAGGACAGATCGAAGGAGAGAGAGAGAGAGAGAGAGAGAGAGAGAGAGAGAGAGAGAGAGAGAGGGAGAGAGGGCGAGAGCGGCATGTCAAGTTAGCATGTAATGAGGCTCAACGGTCTCTGAGCCACCCAAACATGCTGATTGAATAACAAAGGCTGATGGAGCTGACAAGACACAAACACACACACACACACACACACACGCACGCACGCAGTTCCAGGCACTGCATGAGTGTCTGCCTGCTCCATTGTCACAGAGGTGAGTGACACCGTCATGGCAACAACGTCCGCTGTGCAGCTGTCGGAGGTCCAATCGTATCGCCGTTACCTGCCTCGCTGGAGGGGTCAGAGGTCAGCCCTGAGAGGGCTGAGGTGACCCACCGCACTGTCGCTGAGAGCTTCTAGAAGCCATTATCACCCCCGAAACATCAAAGGGGGCCATCAGGGGTCAGTCGCTCCTAATAGTGGATATGGAGGTTGGGGTTCTCTACATGGGAGTCAGGACCCCCTGGGGGAGCATAGATTATTTTATGTTTATTTGATTTTTGGCGGGGAGGGGATGATCAACATTTTTAAATTATAATTTTGTTATTATATTATAGTTTAATATAATTTATTGAGGGTGCATATTTATACTTTACTTGTGGTGTTGCTTGTAACATTTTGGTTTTACTTTTTACGGGACTGCATTTCCGAGACAAAGATGAAATTACCTGCTTAGGGAGCTGACAGTATAGCGTATTAACGATATACTGTACACACCTGCTCACTGTCTGTACGTTTTTTGGTTCAGGAAGAAACCAGCAACAATATTTAGATAGCAAAGATAATAAATCACCTCACAAGCTATGCGGCAACTTCAGTCTGAGTCGAATAGTGTTTTAGAATGTATTCTGCTGTTCTCGTACAAAGAAACCTGACTGCAGAGAATAGGCCTCTGACAAGTTACGTGTCAAACGAGCCCAATCGACCAAATCAATTGTGCAGCTAAATGAATTATTCATGTTCCTCTCGCTTTAAGGCGTTTCGCTTACTAAACACAAATAACCAAGATTTGGTATCAATGTTGTTTGCGCTCCTATCATTAGTAGAGCTTAATAGCAGCACTAGTGGTGAGCTGTGTACACCTTCTGTCATCTATTAGATGTGAAATTGCACCTTCCTCTGCCAAAAAGTGTAATTAGTATTAATTAGATGTTCAATAGGCGTTGTCTGGGTGGTGGCTGCACAGCTACATGCTGAACAGACCTTTAATCTGTCCTAAATAAAGGGAGGAAGGGGCAACATCACACCATAGGAGTCAAATCACGCTACTGGTTTCACATTCAGTATATAGTGTGGTCTGGCTGTGCAAACAACACGCATTGCTGGATTAGGCTTCAATAAGAGAGCCCACTGGTGTTTGCTCTAATAGCTTAACACATCACTATGAGAGGAGATGAGTTATCAGTGTAAAGTGGCCTGTTGTTTTTCTGTTCTCCTCTCATAGTAAGCCATTCAAACATCTGCCCTCAAGGCTTCGATGGTCCCATGCCTCAGTATTGTGTTCTGCTGACTGTGCGCGCGTGTGTGTGTGTGTGTGTGTGTGTGTGTGTGTGTGTGTGCGAGCGTGCATGCATGTTTAAACATGCGTGCTGGTCCCGTGTCCTGTCACGGCTTGTCTTTAAATATTAACCACCTCCAACTGTGAAGACGTGTAGGAGAGGAGCAGTTGGGACGGGGAGTAAAATAAATGAACACAAGCCCCCTGTTCACCCCTCCCCCTCTCCCCTGCAGGGTCCGGCTGGTCCTGGTGTCTGTGCAGACGGGGGAGGGGATGGGGGGTCTTGGAGGGTACTGGGGACGGCCAGAGAGAGGCCAGGCACACCGAGTGGGAGATTACAAGGGTCAACCAGAAGGGACATGGAGGCAAGGATTGGAGGGGGGGCATGATCGGACCCTTTAGGGAGTGAATTATTCATAGGCATCGCTTCCTGTCGGCACAATTTGCCCCCAAATCACCCAGATTTATAATTCATGTGCCACAGACTCAGCTTGGTCCCAGACTGATGGGTTCCGCCTATACCTGACTTCCTTGGTCTATACGGTGTCCCCATCTCTCTCTTTCCCTCCCTCCCTTCAGTCGGTCTGTCTGTCTGTCTGTCTGTCTCCCTGGCACGGTCATGCTTAATACATGAGCCTGTTGCAGTGACACATCTCTCAGGCCCAGTGTGGCGGCATATACAGCAGCGAAAAGCCACAAATCACCTTAAGTAACACTGCTTACCGGTTTTATGCTCCGCTCCGCTGTTCATCGTGAGGCATATGTGTATTTTATTATTTGCCGAGAAGGATATTGTAATTCTGCAGCCTCTCTTACAGTACGTGTCCTATGAGGTGGGCCATTTAAGAGGAGCTGACAAACAGGGCTGAGTGCCTATTTTCTTGTCACCTTTTTATCAATCTTTTTCCTCCGCTCTCTCAAACCCCTTGGTAGCTGACACTAAAAGCTTTTCCCCCCTCTTCCCCACCGATCATTTTTCACAATACATTTCATATTCCTCCCATCCTCCTCTCTCCCTCTCTGTACATACACCACCCTCTCGCCTTCCTCAGTGTAATAACCTGCAGCCTCTGCTTTGGACAATATAGGCAATATGGCTGATTAATTCAATACCACTAACTTTATTGGAAAGGGACTTCATGACACAGAGGGTGGAACCAATATCTGACAGAAATGAAAAAAAGAAAAAAGGAAAAGGAGGGCTCCAGTTACATTTAGCAATTACAGTCAACAAATTCAAATGCACCAGAAGAAGCGGGAGAAAATGGATCCAGCTCAACAGCTTGTGCATCAGTCAAACCGTTAACATACATGTAGCAGGGTGATTGTATGCTCCGTTTCTTTTTCCAGATCCCTCACAGGTCCATGTTGAATGCTCCCTCACTTCTGCTGCTCTCTCTAGGGCCAGGGGTTAATACTGGGGTGACAGAAAGACGCAGAAAATAAAGGTTGTCGGAAAATGTGAGCGTGTGTGTGTGTGTGTGCGAGCGCGGAGGGGGCACACTCTCCATCCAGGTTGCCATGACAACAGGGTCTCCACATAGCAACCCCCCGCACATACAAATTCAGTTATTCATACACATGAACATTAACGGTTTTGCGGTGTCTTTCACATATGCGCGAGCACGTGCACACACGTTCACGGCTGCTTCCCTGCCACACACACACGCACGCACGCACGCACGCACGCACGCACGCACACACACACACACACACACACACACACACGTGAATACTGGTTACAGGTGAATATTTCGTATGTTGTTCACTGAAAGATTAAATCTTCTAATGTGTCAGATTAAAATTATAATAAAACAGTTAAAAACAGAATAAAGACAGAGCTAACACAAATCACCTTTTATCCACCTCCCACACACACACATTCTACTATGGCCCAGACATCAGAAGAAACTTGATTTATTTATTGATGTTTCCCCCCTTAAGACACAATGGGAATGGTAGCATAGAAGGAGTGGTGAATAATTAAAGTGGACTCATTAAGACATCTGTGGCGGCTGGATGGAGAGGTGGATGGAGGGACAGGAAGACAGGAAGGGAAGATGATGGTAGATGGTGGGAAAACAGGGGCACCTCCGGCGGGGGATCACTGGGGGGTCATTTCAAAGTCGGCAACAGAAGTGTGAAAATTGTATAGAAAGAAAACAAAGGACGGCTGGAGGGAAGAGGGGAAAACTATATTCATTTACAAAAAGAAGAGAAGAAGAGGCTTTAGCATTTGCACGCTTTGCATTCTGCATTCACATAGAGTGCAGAGGAGGGGGCTTATGGCAAGTGGATGGTGTTAGCGGTGGAATAGCCAGTATCAGCTGGCTTTGCATGACAGTGTGCACGTGTGATTGTGTGTGTTAATCAGTTAAGATCAAGCTGCATGTCAACAGGTCAGTTAAGCCCATGTCAGATAATGCCATGGGAATATCTTGCAACAGGAGTGATGTACACACTTTATGTTAGCTCCTGCTCACTCCACTAGTGTGCTTTTCAACGTTATTATTGTTATTATTATTATTATTATTATTAACATATCACAAGAAAAGAAAACATTTGCATTTGTGTGGCTTTAGACAGATAATGATGGTTGGTTGGAGACCATAAATCCAATCCCCTCCCCCCCCCCCCCCCAATCTTTACAAATTCAAAAATAAGACAGAGTGGGAAAATGCCAAATCAGCAGAGACTAACCAAGAAATAATACTGAAGAGCATACATACAGTTAGAACATGAACTAAAGTCAAGTCAATTAAATGTATTTATATAGCTCTTCATCGCATTCTCAAAGGAGTTTACAAGCCGAAATCTCCCATGGAAACAAACGACACTCCTTAATAACCTAAAGCTCATACTAAATAAAATGCTTTTTTCAGTTGACTCATACTGTGAGTCAAACGGAGAACACAAAATGAGAACACGGAGGATATACATGCACACAACACTGTCTTGCCCCCGGGTGGTTAGCAGAAGCCTCATCAGTCAGGCTCTCCGCACAGAGCTAGCTAATTACACACACGCACGCACATGCGCACGCACGCATAGTATGTAATTGGCTGGAAATTGTGGCCTTATAAACACACAAACACGCTAAATTGTTGTTTGTTTGTGTGGAATTCAATCATATGCATGTGTATCCTCTCAGAACAGTGGTGCAGCTTTACCCAAACATACTAAAACTATACAAGTAGATTTTTCCTTTGGGGTCACGACACATTGGGGGTTCTTGACCCCCTCTTTGAAGCCCACTGGCCTAGCCTATAGATGTGAGGGGTGAGCTGTGTCTCTAGGCACAAGATAATGACGCCCTATGACCCTTTGCCATCTACGGCCCACATCATCCGGGGTAAATAGCAGCAATCATGGCATTATGAAATTAGGCGGAAGAGCCATTAGAGGGTGACCTTCTCCTTCTGCCTCCCTGCTTCCTTTTCAGTCTGTTGTCTCCTCCCACACTCCCTTTTCCGTCTCTCTTATCCTCCCCCCCTCCCTCCCCCCCCTCCCCTCTCTCTCTCTCTCTCTCTCCTTGCTTGTGTTTTTCTTCTCTGTTTAGACGTCGACGCTGACCTTCACTGCTGCTGCAGCACGGTGAAGACATAAAGAGTTCGGTGCGTCAGGGGAGATTCATGGTGTGTGTGTGTGTGTGTGTGTGTGTGTGTGTGTGTGTGTGCGCGTCCTCTACTTCCTCAGAGAGAGATAGAGATTACAGATCAGACAAGTGAGAAGGAAGGAGAGATTTGTGTGCATTTGCGGTTGAGCTGTGTGTGTGTGTGTGTGCGCGCACACACGCTATACACGCGCTCGTGTGTGCACATGCGCGCTACCAGCCACATGGGGGCTTGTGTCCGTGTCAGGCAGACCGGCTCTAACCAGTGCTGTATTCTCCAGTGGAAGGCCTGACAGCAGAGATACAGCAGCTTAAGACCATCAAGCTGCTGAGAGCATCAGGCACCAGCCGCACAATCAGCACAGAGAGGAATGCAACAGAGCTAGAGGCAAAGTTAACACTAATGCGGCCGCTTGGAAGGCAGCTATCCCAAGCCCTCCTGGCCACTCCACCGCCAACGCAATATCACCACAGATGCACAAATAAGTGACCGATATGGACTTAGCACATGTCCACATTAGCATATATAGCTTCCTTGATGTTACTCAAGCCAGCAATGTATACAGACAGCATGAAGAGTTATAGGAATAATTATACAGGTTTGATATTTACATAATATTGTTATTCCTGCATCTTGGCCGGGGCGTGTGTGTACAAGGAGGGTGTGAGCTAGTTTGCGTGCGGTAACTGGCGTATGGCTGATTCAGCTACGTGCGCTTCAAGAGGCGTGTTGCGTTCGCAGGTATATATACGCGACGCGGCCGTAGGGAGGAGCTTCAGCCACGCACGAGAGAGAGAGAGCAGGTGTGTGTGTGTGTGTGTGGGGGGGGGGGGGGGTCCCTAGGGCCTGGTGATAAGTGGCCCATATAGAGCTAGAGATCACAGCTGCCAATGGCTCACATGATATGTGGTCGCCTCATATCTGCAGGGACTGGCAGCACGCCACGCCCACGGGAGGGTGTGTGTGTGTGTGTGGTGAACGATAGTCACCTGCAACCTCCAGGTATGACTGTTCGAGACACACACACACACAGAGCACTGTCCTTAAAGTGGTATAGAGAAAAAGGTCACAGCAGAAACATCCTAATGAATTAAGATATATACGTCATATATTATATGACGATGGTGAGGTTTTATTTGTGGGTCTCTTATGAATTCACATTTTTCATTTATTTGGTAAAGTCGCATTTTCCTGCAGATACATTCAGAGGCAGAAATAATTTCAAAATAAAAG
This sequence comes from Aphredoderus sayanus, assembly GCA_027564795.1. Classification (NCBI taxonomy): domain Eukaryota; kingdom Metazoa; phylum Chordata; class Actinopteri; order Percopsiformes; family Aphredoderidae; genus Aphredoderus; species Aphredoderus sayanus. The sequence continues at coordinate 21,736 of JAODUG010076039.1, forward strand.
TGCCAAAGTCTATTTAAATTGGATTTAATCCAGTCAATTTTCTCTCTTCCCCCACCTCAGGGAAATGAGCTGCTGGCATAGACAAGGTCGGACATGGAGCTTAGCTTAACACATTTGCATGGAAAGGCTCCAGTGGCCTAACGTCTGTGGGAAGATGGCTGGATTTGGGCTAGTAGGGGCATGCCCACAGCCATGCTAACACAATATGCATGTGCAAACACGCATGTGCACACACCATACACTGCCATTAGCAATCATCATCAAAGTACCTCAATTAAAATAAGACACTTGGTAATTTTCAAAGGCAAAGTCACAAATATGTAAAACACAAACTAAACTTAAACAAAACGAGGGTATTAATTAAATCTACATAAATAACCTGATGTGGGATAACAGTATTTTCCTGGCATGGCCCGGGTGGCCTGGTGATTGGCAAGATTACGACAATAAGCAGGTGAGGTGATGCTTCTCGGCCAGACGATTAACTTTGTTAGAAGTTGCCCAGGCAGCACTTCCCCCTTAAGTGCTCCTGGCCTAATCAAATATGAACCCTACTGGGGCTGCAGGCTGGAGATATCACTGACTAGAACAAAACACTTGCAGAGTATGTGTGTGTGTGTGTGGGGGGGGAGGGGTTGTCCTGCCAGAACTGCCTCCTTCTCTTAACATCCGTCTGCACTTGACCAAACTCATGTTCTCATCTTCTCTCACTTCTGTGCTCCCTCCATAATCAACACACACAGACACACACACACAGACACACACACACACACACACACACACACACACACAAATATCACTGCACAAATGGTGACAGAAGTTAAAGGGGTTAAATTTGCCTGCCAGTCAAATATTTTGATACGAGGGGAAGGAGATATTTTCATACTGCCTTTGCCGTTGCTGTGTTTGTGTGTGTGCGTGCGTTTCTAACACTAATATTTATGTTCTGAACTGACTAGTGTTTGTTTATATATATATATATATGATCAGATCAGCATTGTTGCGTGACTCATTTTGTTTGTGAGTGTCAATACTCCCTGCCTCCCCTTGCTCCTCCCTGCTCATCACCATGACAACCCTGTGACCCCCCCCCATCCCCTCAGCCGCGCTCATCTACCGACACTTTCTTCTCTCTGCCTTCATCTCTGGTCTCCTGCGTCTCTCCCTCATGCTCCCGCCCTCCTGTAATGTCTACATGATCTCTGTACTTGAAAAGTTCTGGCTGCCATCTCTCTCTCTCTCTGTCTCTCTCTCTCTCTCTCTCTCTCTCTCTCTCTCTCTCGCTCTCTCTCTCGCTCTCTAATTCCCTAATTCCCTTTCTTCGTCTGTCTGCACCCTGTTCTGCTCCTTGCCTTCCTATGTCTGCTGCCCCCCCTCCCACACCATCCTACCCCCTCTCCCTCCCTCCCTCTCCCCCGGACAGAGGAGTCCAGCTGCGTCGTGCCACATCTCCATTACGACAGGCGGCAGCCCACACCGGATCCATACGCAATGCAATTACAGGTAGCATGCTGGCAGCTGCCGCTATCGGTCGTCATCAGGGCCGCCATCGCTGGGGCCCCCGGCCTGGAGGGAGCTGGGCAGCCTGGCGGAGGGGGTGGGGGGGGGTGAAGGTGGAGGGGGAGGGCGTTCCTCAGCCCTAACTCCCCGTCGCATCTGCTATCGCGTGGCATCTCGGTGTGTGACTAACGCCGATCATTACCGACGGAGTCTGAGGCGGAAATGGATCCGCCGTGGCCGAGTGGTGTGCGGAGGGCTGGTGCCCATCAAAGGCTGCAGCGTTATCTGAGACTGGCAGCCCTGCTTCTGCTCTCCGGTACGGGCCTGACCTCCCTGCGCTCCCCCCAGCCTTCCACGTCCTCACACACACACACACACACACAGGCACGCAGTCCTACATACACCACAGCCCTCCTCAAGTACAAGTATAAAGAGATCAAGGATGTGACATTTGCCGGAACGCAGACCAATTTTCAACAAGGCTCAATATGAAAGAGTAAACACAGCAACCTGTTCCGCTCTGCCTGTTTGTCAGTGCGCGCGTGTGTGTGTGTGTGTGTACGTGCCTGCCCTTTCCCATCAAACGGTGGAAGGTACTGAAGAGTTTATGTGTGAGTGAATAAGCAAAACGCCACTTCCTGCAATCTCTGATCAAATACACCATGCGGGCCATTACTGATCCCTCACCAAACACAGGAGAGAAGGGAGAGAACAACAAATATCTTACCCCCCTTCCCCAGAGAAATGCGTCCTCACAGAAGCTCCAGCTGTGGCCGACTTTCCTCTTTCACTTTGCTTTGTTGACAAGGACCGGAAGGAGAGATTACTCCCCCACCAAACATACTCCCATCTCCCTGCACTACATCCCAGAGAGCAGGCAGAGAGGGAAGGCAGACAAGGGGGCACACATAGAGAAGCTGGGTGACCTTTGCCTGTGGCGGAAGAAGCAAATATATAACTTGTACACCAACAACGCCTGACACATGAACATACGCACATCCATGTATACGCATCTTTGTATGCTCATGCAATACCACGTAGATGTACAGCACACGTACTGTAGACATACACGCAAGTTAATATAGAAAGTGCGGAAAGGGCACAAAGTGGAAGGCATGAAAGCTTTGATCATCTACTATAAAATGGCTGGTAAATTGACTATCATATAGCGTCATAGTGTGGCTGATGCCTCCATGCTGACCACACTGATTCATATACAGTACAGAGTCAGCGCTACTGCCAGCTAACAGCGGCACGGACTAGCTCACTGAAAACAACAACTGAAACATAATGCTGATAAGCTAATGCTGAGACCCAGGCAAAATACATACAGTAGTGGATGCATAGTAAGTGTATGCAACCTCCATGAAGTTGGCATCCCATATGATACGAATGTGCACTAAAGCATTTTGATTTCTCATGTGTACGCAAAATAACTATTTGTAAAAATTAGCCTTAATATCAGTATTAACTATTTGCTCTTAAAAGGGATGGTAAGCCATTCTGGCTTGTTGATGTTTGAACTCAATCAAAACAAAAACACCACTCCCTTCAAGACCATAGGGTGCTGCCTCAGAAGCTCCGCCCCACAGCCTGCCGGGCTAACAAAGAAGGTTAGTGTGACGACAGAGAGCAAAGTCGTAATGGCCCTGTCACTAGCGTTTCCCGTTAGCCCGTCTAAACAACAGGCTGGCCAAAACAACATACACTTCAAGGTCATAAATAAAACACAGTGTTTGCTCTGCAAGCACCAGGGGGAGAGAGGGCCCGGGGAAGAGAAATGGAATGATTGCATGGGTGTATCGACTGATAAAAGTAGGAAAATGATGGCAGGACACAGGGGCAGAGTGAAATTAAAAAAGGCAGGGGAACAAATGCATCGCTCTAATATTAACGTAAGCGCCAAAGACAGATGGGAAGTAACGCTGCATTAAGATGGACGGCCTAGGACATGCACACAGAAAGATAGCTACATGTAGGGCATTTAGCAGACACCATCAGCCGAAGCGACTGAACTACATTTGTCATTAGCTGAATCATCCACATCCTATTGAACATCAGTAGTCATCGCAGCTTGGTTACTACCACACACAGGTTTTCTAGTTCAGACAAATAATTGAAGGTACAGTTAGTCATTATCAAATGCTTGCTAAATTCAAATCAAAAACACCTCTCCCTTCAATGCCATAGGGTGCTCCCTCAGAAGCTCCGCCCTACACGTTAGAAACTAATTGCAAAGCCTAGGGCATTGCTGTTGTCAGCAGTGGTCGCCATTTAGTTTGTGTTGTGTTGCATTCCTTTTTCAGCACGCACACAGAACAGTAAACTAGTGGACTGTGAGGAGAGAGACGGTGAATTTGACAAAAGTGTGTATTAGCTTACAATCGCCTACTATACCTTCTATAAGACAGAAGTTGCTCGTCATGACTCATGTCATTTCGGGCCAAAGCTGGTTCTACGAGTTATGTCAGGCTTCCTGTTCACTTCCTGTCACAAGTGAGTGTCACCAATAATGCACACAGCCTGAGAAGATGCAGGTGTGCTATGTGTGTGTGTGTGTGAGTGAGTGTGGCAAAGTGAGAGTGGCAGGTGAGCAGCTGTCACTACATGTGCACAAGGACGTTTTGATCGCTCCAGGTTATCTCTCATTTATCTCTCTTTTCCCCTCAGTGTCTGTTTATCTTATTCTGTTGTCTTCCTAAAAAGCATTCATTCTTGCACCTCCCAAACAAGCCATAACATAATGGTACAATCGCCATTGCTGAAAGGTAACATGACAATAGACCTCACATTAGCAACACAACCCAATTCCATATTTCCTTTCACTGTTAGGCCTGCAGGGTGAGGACTTTGCCTATGTGTATAATTACCTCATTAAGGGTGTTAACAATATCCCGAGCTCTATGCTATTCTCTCTGTTCTCTTGAATTCTCTGGATTGTCTTCCCTGCTAATGGCCGCCATCTGACATCTGCTCCCTTAAACAAATCTACCCTCTTTTTTCTCTTGTTCTTGTATTTTCTCTTGGGAATTGCTCCTCTTTTCTATTCCATGCCTCAAACCAATTCTCTATCGATTGCCCAGACTTAACTCAATCTGTTTGAGCCCCCCTTACCCCCTGGTAGAGCAGAGAGCTTCCCTCTTCACCTCGCAGCAGCAAGTTTAAACTGAGTTCAGGAACACAATGCTGCTCTTGTGAAAGTAAGAGAGTGCTGAAGTTTAGCCACATATACCAAGTCGTCCTACTGTTGCATTTGCACTGACGCTGCTGTGCAGAGAGGCAAGCAGCCTGATACTGTATAAACAAACCATTTTCTAGCGAAATACAGAATCTCATTATTCCTGTTTTGACTCTGCATGATGATCTTCTCTGTGCTGATGTTTTTCCTGCTTAAGTTTGAACAGCACAAATATGCTCACGGAAACATTTTAGAAATCGCATTAATAATCAAAAGATTACATATGCACAGTAGTACACACCACAAACAAAGATCAAACTCATGTAAATTATCTACTGCTTAGTGGGAGAACATGATACAGGATGAATTATGAAAATCCACATTGTACCAGTGGGGTGCGGTCAGGCCCTTGATGACCAAAATGTGACAATAATGTTATTTTTAATTCAATAAACACTTTTATGGGACAAAAACATATTCACAAATAAACATCAAATAATATATTAAATGTATAGGCCTACCTGACGTAGGCATAAGATTCAAGTCTGAGCTCTTGCTACTTTCCAGTCAGAGGAAAGGTGCAGTCTTTGTTAGCCAAACACAACTACTCATTTTAACATCGTAGCGGTACACTCCTCCTACAACCCCCTTCTCATGAAAATATGAAGGGTGCTGTTGCTGTGGTCTATGGTTTGATATTGAAGTGACAGAATATCTGACCAATCAAATTGACGAATATCTAGGTAGGTGGCGGGATTCAAAGTATTGTGTGCTAGCATTTTTGTTAACTTTTTAATTAGAATTTTGGTTTTTAGTTTAAAAAGCAATATGGGTGAAAGAAATAAACTGTGAACAAGGGTTTTTAATATCAGCGCCTTCTCCATTTTGCTTTTGCAGTATTGCAAAACATTACATTCAAAACCACGGAAACGTAACCTGACATCCAAGATGGTTGATACCCAACCATATATGCACACAACCATCTGGTGAGCCCTCCATTGAAACTGTTTTAAAAGGGCAGGCACTTTCAAAAAATGTCTTGGCAGGTGATTGGATGAACCATCTGTCTATCTGTAGAAACAATCATTGTTGTTTCCGAGTCGATTTCGCTGGCATCACACCTAAACCACGCCCGTAGCAACCGGCGGTCACACTCTAGATTTACCGGACAGAAGTGAAAGGATTGCTTGCCTCTCCAGACTGGTTCATGTGGCGAAGTCAAACTGAAACTGAAGAGATCAGGACGGTCTCACAAGGCTAACAGATACTTAGAAACAAGGAAAGTCAGACTCTACATGTATCACACACTATTGGAGTAGGGAGAATGTAATGACTCCCCTAACAATTACCACAAAACACTCCCATGGACGCAATCAAACAATAATTTATTCAAATGTATTCGAGCACCTCTTCACTCTGACAGGTAAAGAGGCTGAGCGATTGGGCGGGGCCCACTTCACTCCTCAGCGAAGCAGCAGAATGCTAAAAGCTTTCAGGCTGCAGGAAAACAAAGGAGGTGAGAATATGGCTTCATCTGCTATGAATTACACTTCGTAATGCAACAATAGGAGCTCCTCCGATAACGCTTTGGGCATCTCACCCAGCTTCTTCCCTCTGCCCCATCCTCCTCTCTGATCCCTCCCTTCCCTTAATCCTCTCTCCATTCTCTCCCTTTCCCTTTCGCTGCGCTTGTGTTTCTCCCCTGCTGCCGCTAATCAATTCTCCTTTTCTCTTCCTCGCCGGAGCGCCTTCTCTCTCACCATGCCTCTTACCCTAGTTTACCCTTCGCCCCCTTGTCTCCAGTGTGTGTGTGTGTGTGTGTGCACGCATGTGTTTGGTGGGTGCAGTGTATAATAGGATGGCACAGTAGGTGAGATTAAATTAGGATGGTCTATGGGGATTACAACCCACTCTAGAACTGATCCCCTCCCACTCTGTGTAATCCAGGCCTAATGAATATATCATGGCTGACACAGCAGATAAAACCGTAAGCAGAAACCCACTCACAGCGCCACAGAGGCACAATGATGAGGTGGTGGTACTGCCAGGGCTGTCTGCTGGGGGTATAGGCCACACAGAACTTGGGGTATCGGAGTTGTGTGAGTGCGTGCCGGTGCTTAAAGTGCATGATTGGTGGCTCACGCCCCATCCATTGCCCTTATGGCAGATTTGTGTGGAGCGGAGGTAATGATGTGGAAGGTTGGCTGAAGCAAAAGGAAAAAAGAAAATCAATATACCAGTTATGCCCACTTCATGTTGCCGCGGCGCAACGGCATTGACGACGCCATCGACCCGCACTCCACGATGCAGCTGTTTCGCATGGGAGTCAATCACTCGTGTCCGCCATCCAATGTCAAACAGCCATTCTAGATTCAGCGCACTAAGTGAGATGCCTGAGTGAGTCCAGAAGACAGCTCGTCTCCTGACTCCTGTCTACCTCCACATCTCAGTCGCACCCATGCAACACTGTCCACTGTCAGTGGAATTTACAAACAGCAGGATAAATATGGCCCACGAACAAAAACAAGTGGTGGATGAAGAAATCCAGCTCCTATGTGTGAAGGTGAGACAGATAGTCCAAGGCAGTGGTTCTTAAACTGTGGATTGGCTGCCACTACTTGGGGGTGGGGGTGCGCATTCTCAAAGTATTTCAAAATATTGAAATAATCTTATTACAGTTTTCTCTCTTTTTTCAATTATGTATTTAAAAAGCACGCAAACAAAAAACGTATGCTTATCATTGTTGTTTAAAAGGCTTGGTGTGTATGTTACACTGTAGATTATGGGGGTCACATACTGTATGTAAAAAAATTAAATAAATTAAATAATAATAATAATGGTCAAGCAAAATGGGGCACCAATTAAAATAATTTCTGTCTGTGCCAAATATTTCTGGTGACCGTTTTTCATTGGTCACTCATGTGTCACTCATCTATGTGCCATGCCTGTGTGGGTTTAAGCATGTGCACAGACAGACTCAGAAATCCCCCCAGTGCATTTCACCGCCTCACTGTACAGAGGGTCAATTGATTATATTTTTATCCACTGATTTGGTAAATGAAGCCTCTTTGACAGAGTTGACTTGTGGCCACGCAAGTCAACTGTGTGACGGAAATGGGGGGATTTTCTCTGTGCCCAGACAAAGACATGACTTTGTCGGGAAAGCAACATGGAAACAATAAAGGTCTCTGAAGGATGAAGGGGAGACAAGCTTGGGAGCTTCTTCTAATGTCTTCTGGAACAATTTTATTCATGGGATAACAGAATTCAGTAGCATGCTAATTGCATACACAGAAGTTGCAGTATTTTGTTACGTTTTTAGACCATTCTGGCTTCTGCCTTGACACCTGCTCCCCCCAAATGTTAAGTACTAATTGGATTGCGATTCATTTCTCATATTGCTTTATGCAGTAACAGCAACAGTACAGATGTTCCACTCTTGTAAATGCAAGAGTCAGCCACATACTGGTGTCTAAAGGGAACTCAGCAAAGTGGATTTGTCCCATTTATACCCTCCCACTGGTGTTGAAAGCAGTAATAAGGTAATTCACTCTGTCAAATTAATGTATGTATATGATGCCTATGTGTCCTCTCTCCATTGCATCCAGGTTCAAATGAATAATTAGGTGGTTTTTTTTACGAGTCTTTGTTCAAGAGGCTTCTTTCTGGGACAGGAATCTCAGTCATTATTTTGATTAAAGTGGCTGAGAGAGGGCGTGCAAGAATACAGAGCGAGGCACAGACGAAGGGGAAGGCATCGGGGAGCAAGACGGGGCGCGGCACTGTGTACCTGCAGTTGACATGTTCGCTCCACCACGTCTGAGGAGACAGCGAGCTCTAAACAGAATACTACACCGGGTGCAGGGCCTTCCTCTCACATGGTCTCATTAGGGTGTTCACCTCTCCTCCATCTCCATATATCCCCGCTGTCGCCTAAATCAAACCTTTATGCTTCCCTCCACACCCGCCTCATTTCATATACAAATCCCCTTCCCCCTCCATTCTCTATAATCATGTAGCCGCAGTAGACCTGCTGATCTATCTGACCCTTTGCTTTTAAATCACCACAATGTATTCTCCAGCTCACCCTGACAATATGACTACACGACCCCCCCCCACCACACACACACACACACACACACACACACACACTTGACGCTGAGCAGGCTCCTCCCATCTGCCCACTTTTCAATCAAACGAGCAGCATCCGCTTTCCATCTCAGCATCCTCAGGACACACAAGCACGTACACACGTGCGTGTGCTCGCTCACATGCGTTCACACGCACACGCACACACTGAGAAACAGGCCCTCAAAGGAGGGGACATGCCATAGTCTGTCTTTGAATTCGAGGCTCTTGAGTTTACAACTTTTCCCGCATGCTATTCTCAACAGCCGGATAAAAGAATACAGAAAGGCAGCGAGATGAAACGGTTGTTGTTTACACTTTATTCTCCTCTTTAACCCTTCTTTCCCCTGCCTGGTGTGCTCCTCTAGCGGTGGACTCCCTGGGTAGTGGCAGGCGCGGTGTTTGATCAGCGGCAGGCAGGCGCCAAGATGCCAGGCCAGGACGACTACGCTGCGCTTAATGCGCCGCACTGCAACAGGATGCGATGCGGAGCGAGAACAAGAAACAGCCCTTATGTGTACACTGTATAGGCGTGTGCGTGTTTGCACTACAGGGGCTGAACAACCACGAAAGAGCACGCAACTCTCACTGATCCTTTTACGAGTGCCGTGCTCGTTACCATAACAGTTTGTGCGCCCATTTATAGTAAGCAGCTAACAGTGGTAAGCAACTAAAGGTGGCAAAAACCTTCTTTTTTTTTCAAGTTTTCTCAATGTAAACTGTAATGATAAACTGTAATATGTATATAGTATGTAATATAGATGCAGGTGTGTGTGTGGCACAGTGCTGACTGGCATCAGGGCCCTGAGGCTGTGAGAGGTGGCCAGCACAGCCCTGCCCTCCCCGCTGTATCCTCCTAACTGGCAGATTGAGAGCAACGTAGCTTCCCGTCTTCCCACCTAAACCGGGCTGGAACCAGGCCAGTCCCTGTCTACAGGAGCCGGGGGAAATTAATCACGCAAGCCATAAATGTAGGAGGCGTGTCTACGGTCTCTATACATTTCCCTCTACACCACCGCGTCGGTCCACATGGCGGCGCCCTTCCTTCCATCCCCCATGACCTAGCATGGCACCAGCTTCGCGTTATGAGGGAACCCTTTAGCGGGCAGAGTCTCCTCTGCAGCCCTGCTTGGCGAGCTGCATGCCGCTGCAATACCAACAGTTTGGCATCAGGCGGTATGATAATCTGGCCAGGAGCGGGTCTCTGGGGCTATCACAGTGCATGCCCACACACACACACACACAGACATCCAACCTCTTCAACAGTGGTTATATGGGGATCTATTGTGTGTGTGTGTGTGTGTTTATGGATGTTGTACATACAGTATGGTAACAAGTCATTGTCAGACACAGTCCCTCCCCCTGACTTGTTCAACTGGGACAGGCTGCAGGCTACCATGGCTTGGATAGAGGAGGGAGAGAGAGAGATAGAGAGAGTGTAGGGAATAGAATAGATTCACCCCGCATACTCCTCCCACACACTCCTAATAAGAACAGGTGCACAATGCTCCGTCTGTGTATGTGTACACACACACACACACACACACACACACACACACACACACACACACACACACACACACTCAGCCAACGGACTGAAGTGCTCATAAGATATTATCCTTGGTGTTTCCAGTGTAAAGAACATGAAGCGGGGACAGGATGTGTGTGTGTGTGCGCGCGTGTGTGTGTGTGTGTGTGTGTGTGTGCCAGATAAGGTGAAATTCAGGTGCTGGCGGGTGCCTTGCGGCCAAACATCATGGCTCCCTGCCAGGTGAGCTGCTTCCACCACAGGCCTGTTCAAACTGCTGCCACACCCCTGATTTCCCTTCCCCTCTGACAAGCTCTCTGGCTCTCCCTCTCAGACGCTACGCTAACGCTCAACCCACCTTGCTAGGTGTGCACATCAAGGGTAGCCATGGTGCTGTGTGGGCCTAGCCGAGCAGGGCCACATGTGACCACTGCAAGTCATTACCGCCAACTGCAATCATGGGGGATACTTAACACCGTTAAGCCAATCAGATATTAGCTGGGGGAGGGGAGGCTGCAGCATGCAGCAGAATATGAAGGCAAATGGAGAGCTAAAGGTGAGGCCGTACGGAACAGTAACAGTCATTTTTAATGGCCGAGAAACGGCTTATTAAAAATAGACATTGTGTGGGTAATAAGAACATTCAATTTAACATAGTAGGACTTTGTACGTGCCAATGTATTCCCGCAATGCAACATGTTTAAAGTGCTTTGGAAACACCTTGCAATGTTAAATATTAGAATATCCACGGATAGCTGACACATGAACTGCAACTTTCATGTAAATGAACACAAATGCATGACATTCGTTTGACAAAGGCAAGACAGCAGATAATACATTCAAACAGACAGTTCCATAGTGTTAGTGAAGCAGGCAAGCGGCACAAGCAGAGCCATGTTGTACATTCACTATCCAAGCAAACCCTGTTGCATGCAAGGCATCAAACGGAACGGTAAACATGTATGTAGATCATTTTTACTCATTACAAATCGTACTGTATATCAGAAATGTTACATTACAGCTAACCGTAAACCTCTACCTATGAAAGGAAGACATACAGCCGCTACAGCACTTTAGTCACTTCTACAAACTAAAAAGGTTTTAAACCAGCTGCTTTCCTCCAAACCAACACTCACAACAATCCATCCTGAAGCAGACTACCATCTTGTGCTGCCTGTCAGAGTGCAAACATAGCCAAGGTGTGTTTCCATAACAGCCTCCACCCAACAGCCCAATTAATCTGCTCAGTAGCCCCCCCCCCCGTCTCTCTCATTAACAACACTCATCTGCAATGGCCGCTGCTCTGTTCTGTCGTACCTCCACAGGTTCCAAAGATGGCCTCAGGGATGCTCCCGCGCTCCGACAACACCTTCTGTCCTCCTGATTTTTACCCCAGCCCTTCTTATGTAGTTGTGTCTCTTCCTCTTCTCCCGTGTTACACTGCCTGTGCTCCTCTGCTCTGTGCCGATGCTGCAGTGATAGCAAAACACACCCTCTCCCGGCCGCTCTCTCCCTCCCTGGCTCCCATTGGCTGCCTGATAGAGGTGACATCACCCTTCTTCTCTGCCTCTCTGCCTCCTCCCTGCCCCCCCTCCCCTCTCCCCTCCTCATCTGCTCTCTGTGGATCCTGACCATTCCTTTATTCTCTCTCTCTCTCTCTCTCTCT
>JAODUG010076040.1:0-13094 GCA_027564795.1 Aphredoderus sayanus
GAGAGAGAGAGAGAGAGAGAAAGAGAGAGATGTAAGCAGAGCATTTAAAACAAAGAGCTAGTTGAAGTCTTCTCAACCAACATTGAAGGTGGGCGAGAAGGCAGACAAAGGGCCACTGGTGAGGCTGTCTGTCTATGGGTAACAATGTATGTCGGGGCATGCGTGAATGGAATATGAAAAGCTCTAACACTGTTACCGCTGACTGTCTGCGCGTGCCGGATGCGATGTGACAGCTGAGCAAAGCCATGAGGGCAGAGATGAATTTGAAAATGGTAGCTCAAGGGACCTGTGTGGGGAGGGGTGGTAAAAAGAGGTGAGAGGGTCAAGGTTAAAAGGGTAAACTGTCCACATTGCAGGTTATCTGTCTTTTAGTTAAGGCAGCATTGAACTAATTCTTTAGCTATACACCATAACATGATGTGTAGTACACAGTCTTTTTTCATAGGTTTGGAAAGTTGGTGGTTACATTTAATTATTCAGATTAAGCATACAGATAAAGAATAATCATACAGTTAATTAAATATAAAACATTTTTAGATTCCTAACTTTACCTTTTCTAGATTTCTAAATAAAATATAATCTGGCTGTGAGCCTATTTACGTTGAGTTTTGTTTTATTCACCTAGTGCTCTGTGTTTTCATGTTTTGAACTTTTAGCTATTCTCTACCACACACAAACCCCATTGGTGCCAATTACCCTGTTACTTTCCAAATGTACCAATTAACCGAAAAGACAAAGAGGAATTTTAATATCTGTAGCATGATATTCAAAGAGAGTGTGTCATGATGTTGCTGAGAACCTGTAGAAAAGATAAATATAAATCACAAAAATCATTTAGCAATTTACTATTTTAAATAGCTGCACACATCTCAAGCTCCGCAGTGCACCATTAATTAAAGGCAAGAGATTGTCAGCAAGACTGATTTCATTTTTTCTGTGTGACGGTAAAGCCATGTACAGTAATATAGCTTCAGACTTCATATCATAATTTTGTCTCTCTCTTGCATGTTTCTTGGCAGTATGAAATGTAAATGGATGTCACATGCAGGTCTCTCTCAACCCCACAATCTCCTGCTGCTAACCATCATTTCGGGGGAATTATTTTGACTGACAATTTCATCTCGCTAAGAGAAATTGTCGCACTCTATAGTGGCATGTTTCCGTAAATGAAGGGTGTTTCAGTTGCACTCAATTTAAGTTTGAAGTTGACGTTGAACTCCAACATGGACATGTAATGATTGTACGTCCCAAGACTGATGGCTACTCATTGATAAAATGTGCTACTATTATGTAGGCTTTCCAGTTCTGTACTAGTTGGTAAAGCGCAGTGTGTGTGTGTGTGTGTGTGTGGGTGGGTGTGTGTGTGGGGGGGGGGCGCACCACAGCCATCAAAGCCTTCATGGACATTACTGGCCTTCTTCTTACTGACCTTCTTCTTACTGACCTCTCTACTGCTTTTGTTCTTTGTTGCGGGTGCACAGTATTACTCTCAATTCAGGTAGATCCACGTCTTTTCCCAATGAAAGGGCATTGTTTGAACAAAACGTTCAATCTTACTGCTGCAACATGGGTGAGAGCATCTTTAAAAATGCATCTACAAAGCGTTCATAACCTTAGAGTAACATCGTACAAAAGTAGCCTCTGTCTTCCTCTCATCAAACAGTGATGTGGGGCTTCGTGATGTAGCTTAATGTATAAAACATAATACATTCATGGAATTGTATGGAGCACAGTGTAGAAACCATATATAACATATTTACTAAAGGAAAAAGAAAAATTTATCTCACCAAATTACTTATTTCTCAACAGATGTGATTCATGCATTCGACAAACCCTATCTTTCTAAGCCACTGGGCAGAAAATTCCAGTGTGTTACAATACATCCTACTTTCCACTGCTTTACATTTTTATGTTTGGATTTGGGAGGGCAAGGTCATAGTGAAGATAACAATGCTACATTGTTCATTTACTATATTAATAGTCTGAAGTACAAATAATGAAAAACTATACTTTCTGTCCATCTTTGGGGAAGGATGCCAAGCAAATTAAATGGACCATACAGGGGACATGCTGCTAATTTTCAACTGCTGCTGTACCCACTGACTCTTTGACTGCATAGCTCCAGGCTTACCTTAGACAGAGCTCAGAGCAGTGCCTCTTCTCTCTCTGCCACTCACTGCTATTCTACATGTAGGCCCATGTCAATCAATTTTTCAGTTTTTCAGACCATCATGGTGTGCAAAAACACTAGAATATATAACCCTGCTAGCTAAACCAACTAATGGTTAATTGTCAAATATACACTGTTTGTTATTATCATATTTAATGGTCCTATATATCCCTTGTGATGCCCTTAAAATATAGTCTTGAACCACCATCTGATTGTTTATGATTGTATGGTTATTTTTATTGTCATTGCTGTGTGCCTTTTAACCCTCCTGTTGTCCTCGGGTTTCAAACTCACACCTTGTTGTGCCAGCAGTGTACATCATATGTCTGTGTAAACTGTAGAATTATGTTTAGCGCCTTTTATGTGCCACAAAGAGATAGTGATTTGGGTCATTTGGTCAAAATGACCCAAATCATTCTCTTTGTCTCTGAGGACATCACAAGGGTTAAACTTTAGAACAGTAGAACCACTGTCAACACAGGCTGGCTGTCCAATGTCAAGACATTGCATTGTGCATCTTAAAGGAATATCATGCTAGGATGTAGCCTATAATTACAGTATGACCAGTCAATGTTTTTACTGTACTACTATATTAATAATCCCAGGTAATGGACACTGGAACATGTATTACAAGTTTCTACTGCCTTACTGCAAGTTTTCTCCTTATATCATATTGAAATTCCAAAATATCTTTGATGCATATATAATCAGGGACCCCCATGTCCAAGAAATGAAATACCACCCTGCCACTCATCTGACGACTGAGATCATGGGTGAAACCAGACAATAGATGACATTCGATTTGCCGTCAGCTGCAAGACTATACCTGAAAACATGAACATAGGTGTATATCATTAATTTATTATAGCTATGTATTTAACTACAATGTAATACATATGCAGACCAGCATCAATATAGGTAGCTATAATACAGTATCAGGTAGGCTACATACACAGTAGGCCTAAGCTAGTTTACAACAAAGGCTAACATTAACATCATACTGTAGATAGAATAAATGTGTTATGTAGTTATTCTCTTTATGTTGAAACTTTCATGATCTAAACATGAAAGAGGTTATTGTATGTCAGTTTCCATAAAGTTATACATTACTGTATGAGTAAAACTACAGTGACTTATCAGTTAGAGCAGTTCTATCAATTGAGATAATGTAGCTGGATCAACGTAATGAAATGAAATGTATCCATTGCATTTTGAAATGGTAATTATTTTATGTTAAATTGTGTCATATTGAACAGGTGATCTTAGTTCTATAAATGATTTTAGGATGCGCAGTGTATCGTACCCAAACAATACAATACAAATTGCCATTTTGATCATCAGCTGTACGTTTTGTGTCTAGAGTTGTGAAACATTACACTAATGTTCTAAAATGAGGAGCAAAGTGATTGTAAAAAACTGTAATATAGTAAGAAACACATATCTTCTTTGTAAATATATAGTGTAAGTATAGTAATGCCTTGAGCAGAGAATGATACACTCACTCTGTGTGTGCTGTAATCCAGCTCCTCTGTCCTTTTATTGTTTTGTAGCTGGTCATACCAGTGTGCATGTTACTGCATGTGTGTGTGCATGCGTGGCCAATTAAACATTTGTTTTGGACTGAGATAGTGGTGCTTATTGCGACATCTAATGGCAGACAAGATCATATATATATATATATTAAAGTGATTTATGAGGTAGTAATAAGACATTTTGTTAAATTAGCTATCTTTAAGAATGTCTCTGGTACGTTGTGTATAAAACAATAGCTGTAGAGCCCTACTGAAAACCAATCTTACATGTTACCAGTTCCAAGATTATATCCAGATGTCGGTTTTGTATATTTCATATGTTTTATGTAAAATAAAGACACCACATTAGAATCTTCTGGATTATCCATTTTGCCGTTTCTCAATCTGACAACTGAGTTTATGGGTCTGGCTTAGAATGTTTACACTGAAAACTTGAAAAATTGTACTATCATACATTAACCTCATAAGTCAACAAAAATGTCCAGAAATTCCATTAGTGGATGAATAAAATATAGCTGATGCACATGTTCTCTTTACTTCGCTGCCTCTGTTCATGAGTCTTTTGGCTGATTTATTACAGCACCTGGAGCAGAGATTCTCACTACGCTGAACCATGTAGTCAAACTAGGCCTGCCGTTGTCATAAAACTGCCAAACATTCTAAACTGTATAGACTTGAGCACACATTGTAATTCCAACCATCCATCTGGATCCATCAATTTATTTAAAAAATGTATAACCCATTATATATTCTTGTGTATAAAAAGTCACATTTGACTACACCAAACTGCTACTTTAAATGAAAGGAAATTATGCAGGCACAGAATGTTCAAATACATTGCTGTTCAGGCATAGTGGAATCTGGGGTTGAGCATGGCACAACTGTTGTCATCTCTACTGTGAGTATTATCGAACCCCCTGCCTCTCATACTGGTGTAATTAGCATATGCTAAAAAGCTGTAGGTAAAGCCTTTCAGAGTAATTAAAGTGTCATGCAGACAGGAACTGAAATTGGGAAACAACAGGATATTGATTATGCCAAGAGCTAATCTCAGGAAATGAATGCAGAAAAGCCACAAAATACAGTTGCAAAACCACAGATGCTGTATAAATCCAATATTTTGAGGTGTCCAGTAAGAAACAAAGACAGCGGGCCATTTGGAAAAGTCAGGTGATTGGGTCAATCTATTATACTCTTTCAAAACAACCAGATGGACTGTATTGAGATAAATGGTTTAGCAACAAACAATTATATACAGACCCTCACCCGTGAGTGGAATTTTAACACCTGCAGTTACCCTGAAAGCTAATTACAAATAAATCCTTAGGGTAAGACATTAACTGAACACAAATGGTATGAAAAACTCAATTAACATTTAGCCAAGTGGTACCTTGAAACAATACAAACAAGCACACCTCTGGGCATAGAGAAAATAAGCCCTCGTTAGACAGATGTGAATGATTAAATTAATGTAATGAGGCAAACTACCCCTGTACAAGGCTATGTAGTAGAAAAATTAAAGGCATTATGTTTACTAATTGAGGAAAAATAATATAAATGACAATCACCTTTGGAAAGTTTAACTGCAAAATGTCCTTTTTTAAGACAAAAAAAAAAACACCATTATGATTGTGCAGGTCTAACAATGCTGTAGAAAGTCATTATGATCTGAGAAATTAAGACACAATTATACTTTTTTTTTTCTTGCTTTGATTTGACCAAATGTTTTTTCCTCACTCATACATCTGGCATTAACGTCACTCAGCTGCTGTGTAATGAATATCAATTTTACATCTAGTTCTTTTGACATGCATATCTTGCCCATGGCAGAAATAATATAATTAAAATGTTGAAACACTATAGCATTTATTTGTAGTATAGAGCATATAGCCTTTAATAAAAAACTGTGCAATATAAAAAGAATTAACCAAAAATCAAATAATGAATAAACTGTGACTCTCCTATCTTGTAATGAGAGCAGCTGCTATTTTCCTGTGTCATGACATTTGACACATGGCACTAAATTGACCAATGAGCCCACTCAGTTGACCAACTTGCAGAACTCATTCTCATACAGTACTTTGATTTCATAGGTATTTTATTTTCATATCCCACAAATCAATGTTATGCTGTTTATAACATGGACATTAGCATGCTTGCATAATCTAATCTAGAAGGTGATGGATTTTGGTGTAGTATATAATGTTGGCAACGCTTTTGTGATCCTTTAGGAACCACATGCTACACCATATACAGTGTGATTTATGGAATGCTTTAAATGAGATACGAGGTATATGATAAAAACCACGGTCCACAAGGACCAAACAAGACAGATTCAGCCTCATGTAGGCTTTACTGTCACTCATAGTATAATGGTCTTCCTTAAAATGCTCCCCCAGTGTACTATGTGCAAGTATTGGATTTAGGGACATCAATACATGCTGTTCAGTGTTCCATCAGTACGGGTAATGAACCATTGCTTTTGTTGCTGGAGGGAGAAGTCTTGCCTCCCACATCAAGCAGTACAAGCAAGATAATATAAAATTAATATTTCATTGCACTCCAACATCCATCAGACAAGTTTATGTGGCTGTCCTGTCAATAATTGGTTGAAAGATTTATAGAATATGATGCACCTGGACAGAGCATGGACCATCTGGACTTGATGTTGCTACAAGAGTTATTTTTGGAGGATTCCTGCTTCTCTCCTTTGATCTGGTAGGGCAGCGAACTGATACATGCACCACACTGGCCCTTCAAAATCAAAAGAGCACAAGCTATAATGTAAAAATGATCCCACCTACAGTACAATAAGTAGAAAATAATTGAAATGGAAACGGAATGCAATATTGGAAAGCACCCAACAATTAAAATAAAAAAATTAAAAATCTTGAGGAAATTAGTTTAGCTTCTGGTCTAGCTAGTAATGGGTTTTTAGAGTAATCACTGTCATTGGATGAATATAAATTACCACTATTATAACCACCACAATGTGTTTCCTGAGAATTGTTCCAATACCGTATGGTGTGTATTTCCAATATAAATTAACAGAATATATTTTTTTGTGCCTTTGTGAAATTTGTGTTCACCTGGTTTTGTTGGCCACAGGTCAACCTGGAAGGGTCATGCTTGCCTTCCTGTTATTAGCTAGCTCTGCAATATCATCATGACTTCCCAAAGCTTCACACTGGTTTTGCTTAATCTGGAAAACATTTATTTTTCTTAGATGTTTTCTGCCTAATCTCATATCCAAGCACTACCACACAAAACATCTTCCCGTGCATACTGTAGCCTACAGTATGCGTTCTCCTTATTATAAAACAAATAAAAAACTAGGGGATTATTAGTTTTCATGGAATTAAAATCTGATTATACCTTTGACCAGTTTTCCTATCCATTACACAGCTCATTAAACTGTATCCACAAGTGATTTTATTTTTTTATTATTCTCTGAAATCAAAAATGTATTTAGTGTTGATTAGATTCAATTTGATTTTATAATTTCTAAAAGAACATAAACTGAGAATAGCAAGAACACACTTTGACAATGACAGATACAATCTTGAGAATTCAATAGATTTGATGTGGTCCAATCTTTCCGGATCTGGCCAACTGTCCTTGAACTTTTCTAGTTGCTATTTTGTGGTAGGAAATCCACACAGCCTAAAGCAACTTCTGCATGTGGTTTGAAGTAATGTGCTTTACCCTGACAGGGAAGATAAAGGCCTGGGGCTGAGGTTGAGAATATAAAAAATAAAATTTTTTGAAGGTCTCTAGAGAGCTTACTGCATATTTGAAGGTTAGCTCTCAGGTTTAATGTCAATATAAAGTCAGTAGTCGATTACATTATTCTGTTTACCTTCCTCCAGCAATTAATTTACGCACCAAGCATTACCAACAAGATTGAGGAAGTTTTGACCTTCTTCTGCACTCCATAAACACCCTGGCAATACAGATAGCTTCTCCGTGAAATGACATGGCTAAATGCAATTCTATTTCATTGCATCACTGACTTTTCAGAGGCGAGCAATTTGGGCCCAAGGCTAGGGTAGTTTAACACCCTCTTAACAGTGTGCCTGTGTTGCATGGTTCATACTGTATGTCCTTTTTAGCTTCCTCAGTGTAAATACGTGAGTATGATGATAGTGCTACTCAACAAGCTAAAATGCAGTATGACCTCTGGAATTACAGGATATGAGCTTGTATGTTGATATTGATGGGAACTATTATTTGGAATAGATGGAAACTGATGCATCATTTTAATAATACAAAATAAATATAAAACATGTTTTGTTTTGTAATTTGACAAAAATAAAATTATAAACATTTTATGGATTTATAATAGAATTTGTGAACTATTTATTTGTTTGACAAAAGTAAAAACAACAACAACTACAAAGCTTAAAATAACAAATCATGCTTTTTTATTGAGGATTTTATTGGATTGGGTATGTTCTGGTTTGGGTCTGTTCTTCACAGAAGGGATCGTCAGCTAATGAGACACACCTGGGATAAATCGATAGGTGCCTATACAGTTATAGGGGGTGTCTTCTGCTCTGCTCTAAGCTGACACTATAGGGTGGCTTTCTAGTTTTCTCATCACTACACAACACTCAAAATACATCTCACTACACTCTTTAATGATTAAACAAACATAAATGTCTTGATTAGCTAAATATATGTGGCCAGGGAAAGGGAAGTTTGGGGTTCCTTGCTGGAGTTGCTGCTCCCCCGACCTGACATCGGATAAGCGGTTGAAGATGGATGGATGGATGGATAGCTAAATATATGGTTTACTTAATTAAATGAGCCAGATCCAAACACTTCTCTGGATAAACTTACATATGAGTGCTGAATGATACAGCACAGTTCTCAAATGTAAAGTGAATATTTTTGGCAATATAACTAATTCTTGTCCCTGATCAGATGATTACCATAGTAGCAGAATATCTGTAGAAAGATGCCTCAGAATGAGGTTATGAGCTGGTTTATAGATCCACTCTAAGGGCATGTTCTACTCAACGGCATACGTTTGGGACACCGTACTGTTGAAAGTGTTGTGTACATCGTTGTGAGAGGGAGGGGGGGAGGCACATTTGGTAGAAGATAAATGAGAAGCATGCTCTTTTGACAGTGCTCATTATCTTTCCCGAGTCTGAGGCTTCAAAAGGCAATGGGACAGAGACGAGAGGAGATGGGAGAGGAGTCTCCAGAGCGGCTGGAGACCCGTGATGTGATGAGCTTTCTACTGCGGCTTTCCATCTCCTAATTATTCCTGCAGGAGGCTTGTTTCCTCCCGCCATTCCCCCTCCATATGGCACCTTTTGGCAAGGGGCATCGTTCTGTGCCTCAACAGGAGGAGGTGGACTGGCCCACCATTTACATTGCGCTGACACTTCACTTCTTGGAAGTGGCCGCGGGATGGGGAAGGGGGAAGAGGGGGTGTGGGGGTAGCGAAGGATGTGCCTCCTCTGCTTCATTATAGACTAGCTGTGCCCCTTCCTGCACCCTTTATTATTTCAATGAATGGAAGTCATTAGGGGCTCTCTCAGGAGTGAGGTGTGATGCTGGATGGGGGGCAGAGGGGGAGTCAAGATGTGGAATGGTGGATAGAGTGTGGCAGATGCCCTGCTGTTGTGCCGCACTTAGGTTAGCGTAATGGGGCTGATGCCAGACATTTCTCTCTCTCTCTCTCTCTCTCTCTCTCTCTCTCGCTCTCTCTCTCTCTGTTACGCCTACTCAGCACTGCAGTACTGTTGCAACAAGCTGGTTACCTCCCCTGTATTTCTTATGTGTGTGTGTGTGTGTGTGTGTGTGTGTGTGTGTGTGTGTGAGAGAGTGAGAGACAAAGGGGAGGAACCAATGGCACACACAAGTGGAAATGAAGTCAAGTCACAGTGTGTGAGCAGCAGTATGCACTACAGTGCCTAGATAACAAGCATGTTGCAATGTGAGAGAAACTAAAGGCCCCCCGGCCGTCCCTCACTGCACTGTTTTAATGTATAAATCATTTGTTTCTTATGAAGGGTGCTGACATTGGGGTCGCATCCTCTTCCTGTGCATTACAAGTCTTTCATTTAACAACACGAGGACAACAAGAGGGTTAAAAGGCACAAAAAAGCAACATAAAGACATAAAGAAATAATGAATTAATAAATAAAGACACAGTAAGGGCAATTGAAAAACACACAAATCATACACAATCAGATGGCGCCGCCGTGTGGCCAAATCCGAGATTTCTGAGAACATTACGAGGGTTAATACTTCAAACAAGCGCAGGCTGTAGTTTACAGGTGTAGTGTAAGCCTATATGCGGCACCCCTGCCTGGTCATACGCTGTACATCTACACTAAATAGCTACCCTTCTGGTTATGCTTATATGCCTCATGGAGACCAGCCCTGGTCCTCTTGCTCGATTAAATGATGGAATGAATGAGTGAATGTGTGAAAAGTGACTGTTTTGGCAGAGCTACGCTAAGTGTGGATGTGAGGGAGCAAAGCCGGCGGATAACTGGCGGGCGGCAATCAAGGAGCAGGCCATTACACACGGCGCTGGCTGTGTTCGGCATGAAGCCGCACTATGACATCATGCTAGTATAATGAAAGTTTCCCTGGGCAAACATTCTTCTGCATGTAATGATCCCACATCAGTTAATTCCACATGGAATGTGAATATTGATGGATAGGGAGGGGAGGCTTGGGGCAGGGCTCTGTGTGGACACTGGATGATGACCATGGCATGTCTATCCACCATATCCACTCATCTCACATCCACCCCTCTGGCCAGAGACCATAATGGATGTGTGTGTATGTGTGTTTTTCAGCAGATTCACATGGCAGCACTAAAGCTCTTCAAGATGCTACCCAGGCCAACTAGAGCAGTACGCTGTGGCTGGTGGTGGCCTATTCTGGGATGCTGTCCGGTCTCATCTCTAGTCTGTGAATGCTCAATGGTTGCCACGTTGCCCTCGAGCACTGCTCCCCTTTTGTCATTCTTCCCATTCCAACTAAAGCCACTTACGTACAACCATTTGCACACGAGTTCAAACAAACAAGGAAGTGCCCCTGTTACATTAATACTGTTACATTGTAATATCTACACAAAGGATTCTCAATTAACATGAGGCCACATTGCTTAGAGATTATCTGTATGTATTAAGTGTCAGGACATCCTTCAATATGTATTAATAGCCCTGTGAGCACCACATAGACATACAGTAGCACATGCTGCCCTCATGCGGGTAGTACAGGTGAGGTACCTATAATTAGTAATAGCCATCTTGAACACATTATGCACAACGGCTACAGTATATCATTGAATGGGTTTCTCAGAGAACGTTTAAAACTTCCTATAATTATCTACTTCAATAACACTTTGTAAGTGTCAGTCTGTTATTGTCTTTGCGAAGAAATATGTTCACAAAACCATACGCCTATGTCATAAGGTGCTGTAGTACCAAAAAAAAAAAGACCATTTGGAGGCCCACGCCATGTCAATGTACGTATTATAAAGATAGAATGTAAATAAACAAATGTAAAACTCTGTAAGGAAACACTTTATCAAAATGGCATAATTGGTAGGCCTAACTGACCAAACTAAAACTAAAAATGAATACCTCACTGCTATCAGAAGCTATGAAGGAAGCTATGAATGGAACAATGCTGCCACCTACTGCTATATTAAAAGTAGTTCAGACGTTAAAAATGAAATATATAGGCCTATATACATTATATAGACGTCGGTGCTGGGAGGCTGAGGGTGCAGGAAATGAAGAAAATAAAATATAACCACCCATGATAATAGGTCATTCAGGAGGTCATTCAAGCAACCAACTGGAAAACATGCCATATATAAATAGTTGAACATAATACTTCTTCATTGAAGGAAATACAATAAAAAGCATGAGTGTTTTTCAGTTATAAAGTCAACAAAAGAGATCACTTTGTTTTTTGCATTGTCTTCCATTCCACACGCCAGCCGGCGGCGGCGTGTGCACATAAGTTCGTTTTCCAACAACCAATAAACAGCACAGAAGAAGAAATAAATTACGACTAATGCTTGCGTGAAACGGCAGGAAAGATTTTACGGCAGTACAAGGCCTGCCGTATAAAATTCACTGGGCTTGTTTACGTTTTTAGAGTGCAAGTGGTGTTAATATTACGATGGGTATAGAAGAGGAAGCTGATCGAACGTTGTTCATCAGGAATTTGGACAAACGTGTGACAGAGGAGCTTTTGTTTGAACTGTTTTTGCAGGTGCAGCTAATATTTATTTTGCGACAAGCTTACCTCAGTCTTTCTAAATGCTAACAGTATTAGCTTGAGAGTCTGCTTGATCTGTTGCTCACTTGTCACATTCATTCCCGCTGCTGGAAAAACAAAACATTGTTACGTATACAATGTTCTATGGCTAGTTCATTGACTTGCATAGATAAATGGTGCTTTTATTGTGTGTGTATTTATTTTTTTTTTACTCCGGTGCGTCATGTTATGTTTTTCTCTCTAATTACCTGTAGGCGGGACCTCTCGTTAAAACAAAAATCCCAAAGGACAACGAGGGGAATCAAAAGACCTTTGGCTTTGCTGTGTACAAGCATGAAGTTTCGGTCCCGTATGCCATGCAGTTGCTGAACGGGAGTTCCCTGTTCGGTAAACCTATCACCGTTCAGTTCAGATCAGGTAAACGCACGTAGGCTATTCACATTCGTCACATTTTCCAAAATAATAATGTAGACGCAGTAAATATTTGTTGATTTATTTAACCCTCGCAGTGTCCTTTGGGTCAACATGACACAAATCACTAGCTTTGTGGCAGATAGAAGGCGCTAAACCTAATTCTACAGCTTACACACACATTGCTGACACAACAAGGTGTGTGTTTGAAACCTGAGGCCACAGGGGGGTTAAAAGGCAGGAAAAAACAACATAAATGCATAAAGAAATAATTAATAAATAAATAAATACACACAACATGGCCAATTGAAAAGCACACAAATCATACACAATCAGATGGCGCCGCTGTGTGGCCAAGTACTATATTTCTGAGTACATTATGAGGGTTAAAAAAAAATTCTTATCAAACTAGCTTCAAATGTAAATGCTGAAACCTTTTTGTTATAAAAATACTTTGTGGGTAGTGTTTGTTTTTAGCTGTGCATGTTATATATGTATTTACAAATATTGCAAACTAAGTGGATTGGCACAATACTCTGTTATATTAATATAATATTTTTATATTTAATATTGGTAAGTTGTAAAGTCACCACCCTTAACTTAACCCTCGTAATGTACTCGTAATATAGTATTTAGCCACACTACGGCGCCATCTGATTGTGTATGATTTGTGTGTTTTTCAATTGTCATTGCTGAGTGTATTTATTTATTTATTAATA